>JAQBSW010002583.1:0-77500 GCA_029291075.1 Eudiplozoon nipponicum
AAAGAAAAATGTTGCGCGACAGGGAATAGATCATTTACCTAAATATTAGATTGCGTACCGAATTGTTTGAATCAACTATCATCATGATGAAAGACTAGTTAGACTAATTTTTAAAGAGATAACTGAAAATACATTTTTATACCCAAGAAATATCTCTTGTAATTGCATTATGTGCTTCCGGTTCATTATTCCGTGAGAGACATGACTTAGCTAAATATTGCATAATGCTATAAACTCAAATTACTTTTAGATACTCGATCGATTGATAGATTGATTTACTGATTACTTAAATGATCGATTGGGCGTAGATAAATTTACATATATATAATCACTCCAGCAATATATAAATAAAACTATCAGACAATTTATATATATATATATATATATTGTCTGATAGTTTTATTTATATATTGCTGGAGTGATTAATCGGTCGATTAAATGATAGATAGATGGATTGATTTATTGATAGGTTGGTTGATTGATTGATCGATTGATTGATCAATTAGTTGATTGACTCATTGATTAATGGAAGATTTATTGATTAATTGGTTGATTAGTTGATTGATTGGTTGGTTGATGGAGTGGTTGATTGATTAATTTATTGATTGATTGATAGATCAATCAAGTGATTGATTGATGGAATAAATTGCCAATAATTCAAGAGACTGACCGATAAATTGATAGATACATAGATAAATAGATTGATTGATTGATTGGTCGATTTATTGATCGATAGATAGATAGGCAGATTAATCGATCGATTGATTGATTGATGGATTTATTGATTTTATGATAGACGTAATGATTGATTGATTTATTGACCGATTTATTGATTGATTGAATAATTAGTCGATAGTTTGATAGATTGAATGATTGATTAATTGGTTGGTAAGTTGATTGATTGATTGATAGATTGCTGGTGTAGTTGATTTATGGATTGGTTGACTTATTGTTTGGTTGATTGATTGATGGATTGGTTAAGTAATTGATTGATTAATTGACTGATATATTTATTTATTTTTTTATTTATTCATCTACAAATTAATTAGTAAATATATTTATATATTGGTTGAGTTATTGATTAAGTGTTTGATTGATTGATTAATTATTTGACGGATTGATTATTTGATTGATTGATTGATCGATTCATTGATTCATTGATTCATTGATTGATTCGTTCATTCAATGAGTGATAGAAAGATTAATTGACTGATTGTTAGATTCATTTATTGATTGATTTTTTGATTGATTGTGTGATTGATTGATCGATTGATTGATTGTTTGTTTGTTTTTTTGATTGATTGCTTGATTGATTGATTAATTGATTTATTGATTGATTGATTGATTGATTGATTGATTGATTAATTGTTTGACTGATTATATGATTGACTGATTGTTTGATTGATTAATAGACAGACAGACTGATAGATAGAACGAAACGTAGATTAATAGTTTTTGTATTTAGTTAGGTAAACCAATCTCGTTTTCAAATTGTAACAG
Source organism: Eudiplozoon nipponicum (assembly GCA_029291075.1). Lineage (NCBI taxonomy): Eukaryota > Metazoa > Platyhelminthes > Monogenea > Mazocraeidea > Diplozoidae > Eudiplozoon > Eudiplozoon nipponicum. The sequence goes on from JAQBSW010002583.1 coordinate 1,501, forward strand.
GACGCCAAAACTTCTATGTGTATTATTTTGTTCTTTAATTCTATTCTTATCAGTACACCTGTTACAACCTGATGCATTGACGCAAATATAAGTCAAGCGCAGAATAAATATAGAGTAGATTCAACCATGTTTTTTACTTTTTGAGTTTGTATGAGTTTACAATTAATAGTTCAGAGATGACACATAAATGACGCATTTAATTTCGATAGACATTGTTAAACGCCTAAGTTTTCATGAATCGCTCACATGATGCCAGACATAATTAAGCAGTGAGGTAACGGTGAAACTGTTAAACATAACAAAAGAATCAACAAAAAACAATTTAGTTAAACCATCATTAGTAGTGCGGGCGATGATAACATTTATTAAATAAAAATAGAGATATTGATATAAACATTAATCCCATTAAATATATAAATTTGCCAGTATAAACGATGAATCGTGTAATGTAGAGAAGGCGCTACATCTAGTAAACTGGTTTCATCCTTATTGGAAACTCTTGAAGTACTGTCCATAATATTCAGCCAACTGGACTCAAACCTGGGCACGTTTGCCTCAGTTTCTTGTGCTCTAACCACTGAGTCACACTGCAGATCGCTAAACATAACTTTCAGTTATATACTAACAGATATGTATTTGAAAAATAATTGATTGCGCGGGTGGTGGTAACAATTCTTTAAATCAAGTTTGCGAGCATGAAGTAAGCACCAATCCCATCGTATTTCCCCGGTCGTCGAACAACATAACAAAACTACCGCCAGCCGCAACGCACTGACGCGTTTCGACCTTCCATGATCATCATCAGAGTACGACGGCAAACTGACTATCGGGGATCAAACCGCATTGGATATATATGGAAATCAAATTTGGATATGCGGCTCTCACCTCTAGCAGTCTCGCATACATTGAACTTGACTGGAAATGTCGGCTGCACAATTTCTATGCAGTCACGAACATTAACTGTTTGCAGCTTTCGCCACATATACATATATAGACAATACAATTTAACAATAATTGATTGCGCGGGTGGTGGTAACAATGCTTTAAATCAAGTTTGCGAGCTTCAAGTAAACACCAACCCCATTGTATTTAACCAGTCTACGAACAACATAACAAAACTACCGCCAGCTGCAACGCACTGACGCGTTTCGACCTTCCATGATCATCATCAGAGTACGACGGCAAACTGACTATCGAGGGTCAAACCGCATTGAATATATATGGAAATCAAATTTAGATATGCGGCTCTCACCTCTAGCAGTCCTCGCATACATTGAACTTGACTGGAAATGTCGGCTGCACAATTTCTATGCAGTCACGAACATTAACTGTTTGCAGCTTTCGCCACAAATACATATATAGGCAATACAATTTAAACAATAATTGATTGCGCGGGTGGTGGTAACAATTCTTTAAATCAAGTTTGCGAGCTTGAAGTAAACACCAATCCCATTGTATTTAACCAGTCGTCGAACAACATAACAAAACTACCGCCAGCCGCAACGCACTGACGCGTTTCGACCTTCCTTGATCATCATCAGAGTACGACGGCAAACTGACTATCGAGGATCAAACCGCATTGAATATATATGGAAATCAAATTTAGATATGCGGCTCTCACCTCTAGCAGTCTTGCATACATTGAACTTGACTGGAAATGTCGGCTGCACAATTTCTATGCAGTCACGAACAGTAACTGTTTGCAGCTTTCGCCACATATACATATATAGGCAATACAATTTAACAATAATTGTTTTGCGCTGGTGGTGGTAACAATTCTTTAAATCAAGTTTGCGAGCTTGAAGTAAACACCAATCCCATTGTATTTAACCAGTCCTCGAACGACATAACAAAACTACCGCCAGCCGCAACGCAATGACGCGTTTCGAACTTCCTTGATTATCATCAGAGTACGACGGCAAACGGATTATCGAGGATCAATCCGCATTGAATATATATGGAAATCAAATTAAGATATGCTGCTCTCACCTCTAGCAGTCTCGCATATATTGAACTTGACTGGAAATTGCGGCTGCACAATTTCTATGCAGTCACGAACATCAAATGTTTGTTGCTTTCGCCATATATACATATATAGGCAATACAATTTAACAGTAACTGTTTGCGCGGGTGATGGTAACAATACATTAAATCAAGTTTGTAAGCTTGAAGTAAACACGAATCCCATTGTTTTTAACCAGTCGTCGAACAACATAACAAAACTACCGCTAGCCGCAACGCACTGACGCGTTTCGACCTTCCATGATCATCATCAGAGTACGACGGCAAACTGACTATCGAGGATGAAACCGCATTGAATAAAAAGGTGGAAATCAAATTTAGAAATGCGGCTCTCACCTCTAGCAGTCTCGCATACATTGAACTTGACTGGAAATGTCGGCTACACAATTTCTATATAGTCACGAACATTAACTGTTTGCAGCTTTCGCCACATATACATATATAGGCAATACAATTTAAACAATAAATTGTTTGCGCGGGTGGTGGTAACAATTCTTTAAATCAAGTTTGCGTGCTTGAAGTAAACACCAAACCCAATGTATTTAACCAGTCGTCGAACAACTTATCAAAACTACCATAATGCTGACTTTAATGTACCTTTCTTGTAATATTTGAATTAATTGGTTACTAGGTCCGCTATACTTAATAAAAACTTGCATATCTCCTAGCTCCCCGCAAAAAACAATATGTAACTATTATAAATTCACACAGTGCTCAAATGATAATGCCATTATCCATTTATTTATGTTCAATTTTGTTAAATTAGCACATAAAACAGAAGTTTATTTTGCGTTAATAACAATTTAACTACCTTAAAATCGTAGATATATCTTTTTATATTAAAATAACAATATGTAATGTTTCAAATTTCTCTCTATTCACATCTATTTAATTTTTACTAATGCCGTATGAATACTAGGTTTTCTAAAAAGGTGTACTGTTTCTAGGATGTCGTCCCTTCATTGATTATCTTTTCTGACTATTTACGGTGTCTGAAATTATTTCTTTCTAAATCTTATCTAGCTTTTTTTGCCGTTGTCTTTTTTAAATGCTTTTGACAGAAGGCCCACCTTTAACATGGGTGGCTCAAAATTTAATGTTGCCATCTATGTATAAATACGATTTTGTAAAGTGAAATCCATCTAGTTTGTAAAATATACCTACAAAATTAAGAATGGAGCAATTATAGTTTACATTTTTTAATTAAATATTGTGCACCTAATAACAAATCAGTTCAAATAAGACCAGAATTTCATACCAAAGATAGCATGAACGGGGATAAATTCTCATGTGCACATCAGTTTCCTGATTACTGGCGACTTATAAGTAGGAGCCGGTATCCTGCCCGATACCCAGTATATATTTAGACAATAAATGTGGGACAATTGGACAGCATAGTCTTCTATACGAATGTGTATGAAAGCCGAATGGATTTTACTTTATATAAAGCTATCGTACTGCGACTATAAGGGGTACCTAAACCATGGCTTAGAAGATAGGCTAATTTCCGCAATATATTAGAATGACAACGATTTCTGACTACTTTCATTCTCTCTCTTTCTATATATATACTGTATTCTCAATAATCCAATACAATAATCCAATTCAAGTTAAATGGCAGTTTACTATATGTGATACATTTTATAACTGTAAAGAGTACCAACACTAGAATTTTAGAAAAACAAATATTTCTCAAGACATGCACCTTCAGAAAAAGCACTATTCTCTGGACTCGCTCGATATCAATCCTTGCATTTCACGCTAATCATGACATCGTTCTATGGAAGATCGAAATGTCATTTCTTTTTTATTGCGGAGAACTAATATATGTGCAATTATATTTTGGTTATTGCGTACATAATTATTAAGAAATTCAAATTGAACCAGAAATTTATGCCAACAACACCATACACAAAGAGTGTATACATGTGTTGCGTGATTACTGACAACGCATCAGTAGGAGCCGGCATTACGTCAAGAAATCAATATATTTTTTGTCAAGAAATATGTGACGGTTAAATCGTGCTATCTCCTATATGTACATGTATCCAAGCTGTAGTAATGTCTATTGCGACTTAATAGGCAAATCCCTGCATATAATAAATATATCATACTAATGAGTCGCCAGAAAGTATGGAACTCTGTGTACATGCTATTATACTGATTTTTCATGCTAAGCTTCGAATCTACTTTTGGCTCTATTTGAACAAATTTGTTAATAGATACACATAATCCAATACATAATTGATTGGAAATTTGATCTTCGTAACCAGAAATATATAGACATTATCAGTTTCATTGAATAATATCATGATTACCATGAAATTTGATAATCAATGTGATACTTACTTTACTTTACTTTACTGCGGCTGACTCCTTTTGGAGGATAAGCCGGCTCCATTGATATTCATGGAGTTTCTTGGGGATTTGGTACAAGTGGTGTCCCCTCACCACTCGGCTTTTTGATCGAGGACGCACCTCTAGCCTTTGCACATCCAAGCGCGGTCTGCAAGGCAGCAGTAAGTTGCATGGTTGCCGGTGGCTGTTGAGAGCTCATTCGCCATTCGGAAGTACGTTGTACTGTCCAGGAGTCCATATAATCCTGTGGCTGTTGAACCCTTTTGTGGCGGGGAACACACGCCGAGTCATGGTGCCGTCGTCGGGCTCATGTGGTATTTTATAGGAGATCCGATTGCCGGTCGGAAATCCACCACGCCCTGGTGACACCACCGCCATAGCCCCGTTAGCCCATGTACGATCGGCCATCGAGACATGGTTGACACCGTCGTACCACGTTGAGGAGGGGATGGACTTTACGACGGAATGTGATGCCATATTATAAAGATTTGCTAGTGTAGCATGTGTTCAGAATTAGTTGACATTAACAATACCACAGTTTTGGTACTCTTTATAGGTTTGAGACATATTTTCTATAGTGATTTGGCTTTGAAGTTCCAATGGCTATGACTATGTGAATTTGATACTATTGCAGATTGAATACAAATACATATCGTAGATCGCGGCGTTCGACCTTTCCATATTACCTAACCAAATTTATGGGGGGTTTTTGGCGTGGTTCCGGATCCTGCAAATGAGTCTCGAGTAAGCAGGTAACGCTTGTGTACATGAGATGGCACCGTTTGTTCAGACTGATTGTGGCATAACTTCTGATCTTATTTGAAAATAATTTTTGTTAGATACGAAATAATAATACATTATTTTACACACACACACACACACACATATATATATATATATATCTCAAATCAGGAACAGGTAACAATTTGAATGAATATATGTATTAGGTGTTGCGAACCTAGTAACAAATTAGTTCAGTTGTGACCAGAAGGATAAACCAAAGACAGAATGAACGGAAAGTAAAATCTCATGCACATTCGTTTAGTGCTTACTGGCGACTCATCGGTAGGAGCCGGTATTACGCCCTTTAACCACTATATATTTTGGTCAAGAATGTGGGATAATAGGACGGTAAAATGTCCTAGACGAATGTGTAAGCCTGTAATATTGAAGCTAACATCATATAAAGTCTTCGACAATGCGACTTCAACGCTAACTCACACTATATAATATATATACCGAGTCTGTAAAGGATACTAATCGATACCGACATTATTGTACCGAAAAGGTATATGGTACTAGCACTATGGTTTCCGAGTCGGTACATGGTACCAACCTGATGGATATCAATTTATGCTATAGTTCACCGAAATTGAGAAACGCGACAATTTCTGAACACCTGTTACTCCAGTAAATCCATAAACTCTGGCCTTGATCGATATCAGTTATCCCATTTCGCGGTAAGCATGGCGTCATTCAATTCAATATATAACAGTTAAATACTGTTTGTTGCGAAGAACTTATATATATGCAAGTATTTATTAGGTGTTGCGAACCGAGTAACAAATTAGTTCAGTTGTGACCAGAAGGATGAATGTTAGAAAACTAATTTAACACAAATGAAATCGCTAAAAAGCACATTAAGTTAGTCATTCCATTGCTCATTTACACACTCAACTATGGAATTCTTTACAAGGTTTTCGCATTAATTTAATCATTCGTTTATTTACTCTAGTATCCACGCGTAATTTGTTCACTGATAGAAATAACAACAAATATGCTCATATTGTCTCTTTCTCAGTTTCACTTTATGCCTCCGGCGTAATCAGGCGGGTAATTACACAAATAAAATGTAACTGATTGCGCGATTAGTGAAAATATTTGATTAAATTAAAATTTGGCATTTGAAATAAACGATAATCCTATTCTATTATCGAGGTTGTGTGGTGTGACTCGTTCAATAAAATGTGTTTGCTGTTTACATAAATTTGATACCTCAATCCAGTTATTATAAGCTTCCGTAATCACTCCTTCTCCGCACATTCTCATTCAATCAACCACATACCTTTTTAACTTTGTACATATTCATATCACTCGATCTGTTATTGTGTATTAAGTTTTACACACCCAGTTAAAAATTAATTCAGATTTAACACGAATGATAAACCAAAGTCAGTATGATTGAAAGATTCAATCTCGTGTACACGATCGTTTCGTGTTTACTGGCGAATGAACAGCAGGAGCCAGTACTGCGTCCTATACCCTCTACATATTTGGATGAGGAATATCGAGCAATTGGACGGTACAGTCTCGTATTCGAATTTGTACACAAGCATAATAAGTCTTCGACAATGCGAGATAGAAGCCAACTCATCATATATAATGTATAACCAGAGCCTGTAAAGGGTACCAGAAATATGGAGGTTGTGTATGTAACTGATACCAACACAATGGTTGCCTAAATGGTTGCCCACAAGGAATACCTTGATATTTTATACTCGTTCAAATACTATTTTAATTTATTATGCTTCCAGTCAAAATGTGAACCTCTATTTGCCCAATATTTCATTAGCTCTAACATTTAGCTATTTATTTACGGGAATACTGTGTTATTTACTCTTAAAATAACTTTTATTTGTCGTCCTCTATATGGCACCTGCGATTATATCCTTCGTTTGCTATGCTATTGTCTTTACTCATATTTTATTTATATTTTCATATTACAATGTGCTGGCCCGAATTAAACGAACATTCGTTGCGTGGGCGGTGATAACGATTATTATAAGCAAGGTTGCGGTCTTGATATAAACACCTGACCCATTAATTAAATACATATGTCAGTATAAGCTAAGCATTGTATAGTGTAGAAATGACAATACATCCAGTAGACCGGTTTCGTTCTTATTGGGAACTCATCACTTACTGGCCAGAATTTACCGCGGACAGGGCTCGAACCTGGACACGTCTGCTTTGGAATCTGGTGCTCTAAACACTGAGCCACCCTGCCGCACACTACACTACAGTTTGTAGAGTGGAGCAGGGTGGCTTAGTGGTTAGAGCACCAGATTCCGAAGCAGACGTGACCAGGTTCGAGCCCTGTCCGCGGAAAATTCTGGCCAGTAAGTGATGAGTTCCCAATAAGGACGAAACCGGTCTACTGGCCCGAATTTTCTAGCTCGAGACTATAATCTGCGTTACTTTATGTCACAGGCAAACGTTCAATCATAGCGCCACGTATGTTCCCTTGCTGTTTTATTCTTCCATTAATTGACATTCTTTTGTCAATTAATCTCATCTTCAACTTTATCCGTGAAGTAGCAATACATTTTTATTGAAGGAGTTGTGTTTTTGCGCACCTGGATTAATTGAAATTACCTGATCTGCGTTTTGACTAACGCAGCTTTCATTGTTCCAGTAAATTTCTTTTTTCATAATATTTCGATCTACCTTACCGTAGATCTTCATCAGATGCATTTCACGAAACAAATGAAGCAACATTTGCTTCATTTGTTTCGTGAAATGCATCTGATGAAGATCTACGGTAAGGTAGATCGAAATATCATGGAAAAAGAAATTTACTGGAACAATGAAAGCTGCGTTAGTCAAAACGCAGATCAGGTAATAGCAATACATTTTCCTTTCTTGCTGTTGATCGCACATACTTACACCTTACATTTATAACCATCCATTGCACAGAATAACTATCTGATATTCATTATTTAAGCCAAATTTGCAGACTTCAAATAAACAACAATGCCATTTTATGTAACAAACCGAACAACATTGTAAAACTACTGCCAATCGCTAGATAATCAATGCCATACCTAAGTGACCTGAGTCTTACAAAATCAAAGGTTAAGTCACACCCTTGAGGCATGTAAAATGATGAACTAGGAATCATTAAGCCGTGATGAAACTAGTAAAAATTATTAGTAACGGCGAAAATTTTTGTTGCTGAATATTTTTATCAGTGAACTCGATTCACCCGTGCTAAATTAATGTTTACTAGTTTTTCCAGTTTATGCTCTAATATCATATTAATACTCTATTCCCGATAATCCGAAAACTGTACATAAATCATAAACATTTAAAAATCACTATTTAATTTAACAAAATTTGGTACTATTTATCTTTTCACAATGCAAAATTAGCGTTTCTACTCTGAAATTAATTTAACCTCAAATACAAAGTTCTATACCTTATATATATGTATATATATATATATATATATATATATATATACTGTATTCCAAATAATCAAATTCATTTAGTCTTCGAAAATGCAAGCCAGCACATTTTATGTGACATAATTCATACTTGTAAGGTTTAGCAATACTATAGCGGATATCAGATATTATGACATTCATTACATCATTCAAGGGAAATTAATATTTTTATTTAGTTAGTTTTTACGGAGAACTAATATATATGCAATTTTGTATCGTCCAACTATCTCACATTTTTTATTCAATATATAGTTGGTACAGGACGGAATATCGGTCACTAATTATGAGTCGCCAGTAAGCAAGAAACGTCCAAAAAGTTTGTGGATATAAAGCGTCGTACCGTTTTCTACTAATGAATTAGTAGCAAGATGAAAAACATGTTTACATGTGATTATATCTTTCGTTTAAGCTGACTTTGACATATCCTGCTCGTCCTACTTGAATTAATGGTTTACTAAGTACGAGAAACCTATTTCACAATTGCATGCATATTAATTCGCTACAATTAGCAAAATATGGTTGAACGCACAGTTTATGAAAATCACAAAAAAATCAGGTTGATTTCCAGGTATTCTGGAAAGCAAAAACGATATAGAACTAGACACCGTGAAGGCGATGTTATGTAACATACTGATTCTTCAACTAAATAAACAGGTAAAGTCTTGTGCTAATGAGATGTTATTTTATACATAATTTATTTCTCAATTAAAAGGACAAATATAAATAAATAAATATATATATATTATTAGTATAAACTAAACATTGTATTAGATAACGAAGGCAAATTTCTTCCTTATTTGGCAAGCGTCAAGTAATTTCCAGAACTTTCCGTGGACGGGACTCAACCCGACGCACATTACTTCGAAGGTTGGAACTCTATCTAAAGTGTCACCGTTGCCATATACGACATTAAATCCAAAATCATATACCAACTTGTGTTTTTGATAAATATTTCTTTGAGGTGGAACCTATTTAGAATTTAGTAAAACCGAATATAATTAAAAGCCATCTCCGAACGGACACCATGACATTGGCTATTGGGACCGATAAAGGTTGTCCCATTGGAACGCCTCTAATTTGTTTATAAAATTCCTTACGAAATTTAAAATAAGTGGAGGACATACAAATACACATCATCTCCATGACGTGTCCTAACGTCATTTTGCTTCCTTCTAATATTAGTGGGTGATCAACTAGGAAACGTCTAAAACAATCCAGAGCCTCAGGTACCGGTATATTTGTGTACATAGATACTACATCTAAGCTTACTAATCTATCCTTTTCATCTAGTACATATTTATCAATAATTTCAACCAAATGATATGAGTTAAGCAAGGTATGTTCTAAGAAATAGGAATATTTTCTTATTCTATGGCACAAAAACTTTGAAATTTTATATGTTGGTGAGTGTTGTACATTCACTATAATTCTTAAAGGATTACCCGGCTTATGCACTTTAACTAAATCATAAACTCTGGGTGCAACCGTATCTCTTTGAATGGGAGTGTTACCATGCGTCGAATCCAATTCCTCATTGGCAATCATATTATTGATTAATAATTTTACTTGCCCTTGTAACTTATCAGTAGGGTCTTTTGTTATTTTAGTGTATACTTCAGCATTACTTAACTGTTCTATCATTTTATTGTTATAATCAGATTGATTCATCAGAACTGTAGCTCCTCCTTTATCCGCCTTAAGACATATAACATTATTTGATACTAAATCTTTTCTGAGACGTTTAATTTCATAATTAGGCTTAACTTTATCCTCTTTGTGTGTTAAAACCAATGAGGCAATGTCTAATTCAAATTTCACCTTATCATTATCCGAAAGAAGCTTTGCCGTTTTGACAGCCTCAGTAATTAATTCGTTTCTAACCGATCTTTCATTAGGAATAGCCATGTTTAAACCACGGTTAAGTAGTTGAACTTGATCCTTCTTAAGATTTCATGTTGATAGATTTACTATTCTATTAGTCCCGATTAAATTATCACTTTCTTGGGGTCTATAAATTCCCAAGTCAGCTAATTTTTTATCGTGTCTAATTCTTACTTTTTTATTTCTCTATTACGGGCTTTATCACTGAAATCCTCAATGCATTTAAAATCATCTACGTGCAAAAGAGAAGTTAACATCGATCTTAGTTTAGTTTTTTTCTGAATAAGTATAATCTTACGTTTAACTAAATCACGAATCAAAGTTTTTATAATATTTATACAAAGGTCATGCTTAAGAGACATGCCATAAGCATTTAGCTTAAAATTTAGTTTAAAACGAAAACATTTAGGAATAACATCATGTTTTAAACAAATACTTAAAAAGGAAATATTTGACACTTGCCTCACGATTTGTTGTTTCATTAGCGTATATTTATTATACCATTTAACGGCATTTCTGTTATAGTTCCATGTTAAATGTTTCTTGAAGGAGTTGCCTTGATGCGCACCTGGAATAATTGTAATTACCTGATCTGCGTTTTGACTAACGCAGCTTTCATTGTTCCAGTAATTTTCTTTATTCATAATATTTCGATCTTCATTACCGTAGATCTTCATCAGATGCATTTCACGAAACAAATGAAGCAAGCGCGTTATTTCCTCTAGTCATAATATTTATATACCCCAGACTGACCTTTCATTGGTTATACGCGTGTCACTTGTGTGTGTGTGTGTGCATTTTCATAACTGTTGTTTTCATCTAACTAATTTAGACCAGAGTGGCTAAATAATAATTTATCAATTGCATGCAATAACTATTCGTTTTTTTTAAACACACTCAATGTAAACAAATAAGAGGCGTTCCAATGGGACAACCTTTATCGGTCCCAATAGCCAATATCTTTATGCATCATTTGGAAAATAATCTGTTGGATAAGACTCCATTGAAACCAAAACTGTACCTACGTTTCTTGGATGATATATTACTGATATGGAACCATGGTGACAATAAATTGGTAAATTTCTTAAATTTAGCTAATCGAATGAGCGAACTACAATTTACCTTAGAAAGGGAATCGTCGGGTGAATTACCATTTTTAGATGTCAAATTAATTAGAAATGGTTTGAAATTGGGAAGAGATGTTTATAGGAAGGATACTTATTCAGGAATCCTTCTTAATTTCAAGTCCAATCACCCGTTTCGTATGAAAGTCGGTATCTTAAAGTCATTAACATTAAGAAGTCTCAAGTTAACAGATATAAAGCATAGGAAGTTAGAATTAGACAGACTACGCGATATATTAAGACTAATGGTTACCCTCCTCATTTAATAGATACAACAATGAGGGACATGGTGAAGAAATTTAATCCTAGTGTGAGATACAAAAAGCGGATAAGGATAAGGAAGAGCGGAAGGTCATGGTATTACCGGACTCTATATTAAGTAGGAAAGTGAAATCAATAGCTTTAAAATACAATATAAGGACCGTTTTAAAACAGCCCCTTACACTAGGCACTATACTCCCTAACCAAAAAGAAAAGATTGAACCATTAGACACTTCAGGAGTGTATGAGATCCCATGCAATGATTGCAGTCTCAAGTATGTTGGTGAAACCATGCGTCCAATCAAAGTAAGAAGAGGTGAACATAAAACTGCGTGTAAATATGGACATATTGCTAAATCTGACCTTGCTCGTCATGTGGTGGAGACTGGGCATACTATCGACTGGGAGGAATGCAAACGCATAGCAATATGTAGTCGTAATAGGATGACGAGATTGATTAGGGAATCTATAGAAATTAAATCTAGAGATAATATTATGAATGAAACAGCTGTTGAAAAATCTTTAGGTCCGATTTGGAATACTGCACTAGCTAGTGGAAGAAAAAGGCGATTGCATGAATTGGTAACTGAAGCTAGCTCCAGTAAAAGATTAAGAACATCGGATTAAGATTGACTAATTAGTGGGCTTTTATTCAACAAATGAATAAACAATTATTATTAATATAATCTTCAAAATTTCATCTCTAACTATTCATTTGATTTTAAAACAAATAGATTTCAAACTTCATTTTCTGTTTTACACCCCTACCCTAACCATTGGAAATATTCTAATAATACAATAGTTATAAGTAATAATTTGTCTGACGCGTGCAAAGGGTAAATTAATGTCTATTGACTGCAGTTTCATTTAGATGTACGTACATGTGTATCAAAATAAAATAATTTAACCAAGTTTTTTAGTTATGCATACACATACACATGGACATGCGTGGCGTGCGCCATTAACTGTTATTAACTTCTCTATCTTGAGTACAACCTAGTGGTTTGAATTGTAATTTAACATGTGCATTAGTCGTTCGGACTTCTGGTTTTATCACTCATGGCATGTTTTTATGACGAGTGTTTCTGAATTATGGGTCTCCCCATCTCAGTTACGTCATTTACATTGAGTGTGTTTAAAAAACGAATAGTTATTGCATGCAATTGATAAATTATTATTTAGCCACTCTGGTCTAAATTAGTTAGATGAAAACAACAGTTATGAAAATGCACACACACACACACAAGTGACACGCGTATAACCAATGAAAGGTCAGTCTGGGGTATATAAATATTATGACTAGAGGAAATAACGCGCTTGCTTCATTTGTTTCGTGAAATGCATCTGATGAAGATCTTCGGTAATGAAGATCGAAATATTATGGAAAAAGAAAATTACTGGAACAATGAAAGCTGCGTTAGTCAAAACGCAGATCAGGTAATTACAATTATTCCAGGTGCGCATCAAGGCAACTCCTTCAAGAAACATTTAATCTGAACAGTATTCAAGGAGTTTCCAATAAAGAAGAAATCGGCAGACTGCATGAATTTTTTTGTTCTCTTGTACTATGCTTATTTTACACTGACAAAGGTATACAAAATCTTATAGACGTTTTTATCAAACACGCAATCTTGATTCATAAAATTATTATCACCATTATGCAGACCATTATTGATTTACTGTATAAACCTCTAATTCAATATTACTTTACTAGGTAGCTTGATGTCTGTCCTGTAATGATAGATTATGGGAGGAATTTCGGAATTTTGTTTTTAAGAATGGCTAACAATACATAAACTAGTATGCAACAGAAAATTGGATGCAGTGTAAGGTAGGGCAGCGCAGTAGATATAGTCATAAACAAATAAGCCAATATACATCGGCTTCATCTTCGTTAGCGGAAAATTTCAGCAACCGCGCACTGAATGCCTGTTTAATTGTATAAATATTCAATTCAGACAACGTCTTCAGTCAGCGAGATGTCTGTTCTAAAGTGACAGATTTGAGGTGGCTACTCGAGAATTAAAGTTAAAATGGATGCACCATAGAAGCTAACAAATTGAAATACTGAGAAAGCACATACATTACTATATAAAAAAAGATTGAGCGTAGTGTGCGATACAATGGTGCAGTGGATAGAGTCTCACATGCCGTATCTAATAAGCTCATGTTCGAGCCCTGTCCGCGACAAATTTCTGGATAGTATTTGAATAATTCCAAATAAGGAGGAACCCGATCAACGGGATAAATTTCCTTTGCTATCTTATTCAAATATTGAGTTATACTAGCATATATATATATATATATATATATATATATATATATATATATATATATATATATATATAATGTGATTGGTCTTTCCTTCAAGGTCGCAACATGTAATTGCAATAATTGTTATTTAAACCTACGCAATCAATAATTGGTTACTTTTGTAAATCTTCTATTTAATACCCAATTCTTGATCAGCGTGGTTTTAGTTCTCTAGTAATATTTTGGAGGAGGCTAGCTTTAAATTTGGCATTAGATAGGTGCCAATTAGGCTCCACTTGATGGGAAGGCTAAACAAAATCATAAGCTAACAAATGACAGAAAATTGCGTGTAGTGTGCAGTAGAGTGACGGAGTAGTTATTCACAGACTCCGAAGCAAATGTGTCCTGGTTTGAGACACGTTATTGGCGAAATTCTGGACAGTACTTAAATAGTTCCCATGAGGGACGTAACTGATTTATTGAATTTATTACTTTCGGTACCTTACACATTACTAAGGTTATACCGGCAAATGTGTATATAATGTTGTGAATAATTGTAAATACCACGCGCGCAATAAATGCTTGTTTTATTGTATAAATATTTAGTTTGTTTTCCTACTCGTATCAATACCACAAGAATTCTGTCGGTCGATATTTCAACAATGCCAAACGGTCGTTATAATAAGAATAGTACTCAAAATATTCCACAAAGAACCGAAATCACAACATGATAATAATAGTAACAGGAATTTTGAAAAGCAATGCAAAACAAAAAATGTTTTACGTCTTTAAAATACCTATATAATTAGCGATAACAAATAGATGATTAGAAGGTTTTTGACGCTGCAAAATCATTTAGTATAAAGCAACAAATATAAGTTTCAGACTCCTCCTGTAAAACTTACCTGCGATTCTGTACTGAATTTTCGCTGTGAGGATGTCAGTCGACTGTTGCTGAAAAAGGAAAGTTTGGCCCCAGCTCTAGGATTTCCTGTTGCGTTCATTCCAGAATTGGCTCCGTGGTTTACGTTCCTTGATGCGCGACCTAATTTACGTGACCTTTTAGCGTCTACGCTGTCATCACCATCTAGTAGATAAGCAAAGATCAACGAGAACAGTAATTAGAAACAAACTGAAATTCATTTATGAGTTTACCATGCCATCAATCATCTGAATATCATTTTAATCCTAATACAGCGGACGCTTTGGCCAACAGCTTGCGATACGTAGCATTTCAAGCCCAAATATTTGACGAATAACCAAATACTTCTTTATTCAAGAAAAAGTTTAAGCTACAATCTTTACAAGGAAACCTTCGATTTCAGATGAACAAAAATCACTCAGCGAAATCGATAATTGTTCGAAGCCGTCCTCAATGCGGATGAAGAATAAGAAGTCTCTAAAAAAACAATATTGAAGCATTTTCTATCTTAACAACATTTAGATTATTCCACAATTATATATATATATATATATATATATATATATATATATATATATATATATATAATTTCAACCAGTATCAACAGCCATTATTCTGGATTTGTTAATATTTTCGTTCATCCGATCATAACTGTACATTTGTCTTAATCAATCTCGTCTTAGCTATGCCTATCGTGGTTGTGCGCAATTTAGACCAATACTCTTGCGTACCGTCATGTGGTGTGACATCACTTTCATTGTGAATGTGTCCGAAATTGATGGATATGTTGTATTTTGCTTAACAGGCTATTTTTGAAGACTTGTTTATGCTTTTTTCAAATCCAATTTAATTATTTTTTAAATTACTTTCTGCACATTTAAGTAGGGATTTAGCTTATTAATAACAATAGCTTCAAAAGCCACACGCATTTTCTCCGCTTTTGCCTTGTACAGAACTGAAAACATGTTACTACTAACAGCATAGCCTGTGAGTAGTACGAGCTTACAAATCGCTGATTTTTGTGCTGGAGCTGCACCCTTCTTTATTAGTTCTTGATGGAGGTGCTGATTTATTCCAGTTTAGAACCTATTTTTTGATTAAATACTGTTTGTTGCGAAGATCTAATATATATGCAAGTATGTATTAGGTTCTGCGAACCTAGTAACAAATTAGTGCAGGAGATTGTACCGTCCTATTATATAGGAGATTGTACCGTCCTATTATATAGGAGATTGTACCGTCCTATTATATAGGAGATTGTACCGTCCTATTATTCCACATTCTTCGACCAAATATATAGTGGTTAAAGGGCGTAATACCGGCTCCTACTGATGAGTCGCCAGTAAGCACGAAACGAATGTGCATGAGATTATACTTTCCGTTCATGCTGCCTTTGGTTTATCCTTCTGGTCACAACTAAACTAATTTGTTGCTAGGTTCGCAAAACCTAATACATACTTATTATTTTTTGATTTGCCGATGTACTGAGCGATGCAGGTCAATTTAAATTTGTATAACGATAAAGGTGTTGATGTCACAGAGAGGCTATCTTTTTCATCTTTTAATCAAGGTTGCGATCATGATATAAACACCTGACCAATTGTGTACATACATTTGTCAGTATAAACAAGGAATTTTAAAGTGTGGAAAGGCAATTCATCCAGTAGACCGATTTCGTCCTTATTGGGAACTCATCACGTACTGTCCAGAATTTGCCGCGGTCAGGGCTCAAACCTGGGCACGTCTGCTTCGGAATCTAGTGCTCTAATCACTGAGCCACTCTGCCGCACACTAAACACAATTTTCAGTTATATACTAACTAATGTGTCTTGGTTAACCCTTTCTTTAGGTAGAGCTTATATAGTATCCATTTGGTCCTAAAGTTCCAACTAACTATTTCCAATCTACCTAAAGGAAAGGCTAACCAAGACACATTAGCTAGTATATAACTGAAAATTGTATGTAGTGTGCGGCAGGGTGGCTTAATAGTTAGAGCTACAGATTCCGAAGCAGAAGTGCCCAGTTTCGAGCCCTGGTCCCGGCAAATTATGGACAGTACGTGATGAGTTCCCAATAAGGACGAAACCGGTCTACTGGAAGAATTGCCTCTTTCACACTATACTATACCTAGTTCATACTGACAAATATATGTATATCACGATCGCAACCTTGATTAAAAATAATTGTCATCACCGTCCGCTTAACCAATGTTCGTTTAATTATACAAATGTTCATTTCAATACCATTTCCCAATGTAACGTGGTATCTGATCGATAATGACAGATTGGGGATGGATAGTTGGACCTTTAGGGCCAAATGGATGTTATATAAGCTCTACCTAAAGGAAAGGCTAACCAAGACACATTAGCTAGTATATAACTGAAAATTGTATGTAGTGTGCGACAGGGTGGCTTAATGGTTAGAGCACCAGATTCCGAAGCAGACGTGCCCAGGTTTGAGCCCTGACCATGGCAAATTATGGACAGTACGTGATGAGTTCCCAATAAGGACGAAACCAGTCTACTAAAAGTTTTCTTTTCCACAATATACAATACCTAGTTTATACTGGAAAATGTATCTACACAATGGATCAGGTGTTTATATCAAGATCGCAAACTTGATTAAAGGTAATTGTTATCACCGCACGCGCAACCAATGTTCGTTTATTTATATTTTTCATTAGCTCGCAATAGTTTTGTTGCGTTGAACACAACTCTCCCCTGTATTACCTGATCTGCGTTTTGACTAACGCAGTTAGTTTTCAGTAGTTTTTTTCTTTCTTCATCAAAATAATTCGGCTGCATTTATCGGCATCCTTCTTTAGTTGGTCCATACTCAACAGTTTAACAAAACAAATATTTTGTTGAAGAAAGAAAACTACTGGAAAATTAACTGCGTTAGTCAAAACACAGATCAAGTAATTTCGTTCAATCCAGTTTCTAAAAAATATTTTATTTTTAAGCAAAATTTATCATGGAATTATAACTACAATGCCGTAAAATGGTATAATAAATACACTGTACGGAAAAACTACTCGTAAGACAATTTTCAAATATTTCCCTTTATAAAAATTTGTTTAAATATGATGTCATTCCGAAATGTTTCCGTTTTAAATTACATTTTAAGTTAAATATGTATGGTTTGTCTCTTAAGCATGACCTTTGCATAAATATTATGAAAACTTTGATTCGTGATTTAGATAAATGTAAAATTATACTTATTAAGAAGAAAACTAAATTAATATCGATGTTAACTTATAATTTGCATGCAGATGATTTTAAATGCATTGAGGATTTTAGTGATAAAGCCCGTAAAAGAGAAATGAAAAAGTCAAAATTAAACATGACAGAAAACTATCTGATTTAGAAATTTATAGACCCCAAAAAATAATTTAACTGTGATTAATCGAATAGTAAACTTATCAACAGTAAATCGTAAGAGGGATCAAGTCGAACTACTTAATCGTGGTTTAAACATGGCTATTCCTAATGAAAAATCTGTCAGAAATGTGGCAATTCAGAGGCTGTCAAAACGGCACAAAATCTTTCGGATAATGATAGGGTGAAATTTGAATTAGATGTTTCCTCAATATTTTTAACACACTAAGAGGATCAAGTTAAGCCAAACTATGAAATTCAACGTCTCAGAAAGCAGTAAGTATCAAGTAAAGTTATGTGTCTAAAAGCGGATAATAGAGGAGCTACAAGTCTTATGAGTCAATTCGAATATAAACAAATGTAAGAATAGTTAAGCAATGAAGAAGTTTACACTAAAATAACAAAAGACCCAATGGATAGTTTATTAGAGCAAGTAAAATTGTTAATCAATAATATGATTTAAATTGATGAATTGGATTCGACGCATTTTAACACTCTCATACAAAGAGATACAGTTGCACGCAGAGTGTATCGTTTAGTTAAAGTGTACAAGCCTGGTAATCCAATAAGAATTATTGCGATGTCCAACACTCTCTAACATAAAATTTCTAAGTTTTCTTGGTTCATAGAATAAGACAATATTCCTATTTCTTAGAACATACCTTGTTAATCTTATATCAGTTAGTTGAAATTGTTAATAAATGTGTACTAGATGAAAAGATTAGATTGGCAATCTTAGATGTAGTATAAATGTACACTAATATACCATTACCTGGGGCCCTAGATTATTTTCGACGTATCCTAGTTGATCACCACATTTCTTGAATGACATATTAATGATGTGGAACCATGGTGATAAGGAAATGGTAAAGTTCTTAAATTTAGCGAATCGAATGAACGAAACTTAATTTAATCTGGAAAGTGAATCGTTAGGTGAATTACCATTTTTAGATGTCAAATTAATTAGAAATTCTCAGAAATTAGGAAGAGATATGTATAGGAAAGATACGAATTCTGGAATCCTTCTTAATTTCAAGTCGAATCAGCGGTATCGTATGAAAATCGGTATCTTATAGTCTTTAACATTAAGAAGCCTTATATTAATAAATATAAAACATAAGAAGATAGAATTAGGTAGACTGCGCGATATATTCAAGGCTCATGGTTATCCTATTCATTAAAAAGATGCAAAAATGATATTTGTCGATAATAAATTTAATTTCATAATTTGAGGTATATAAAAGAGAAAAACGGGAAAGAAGAGCTTAAGGTCATGATATTACCGAAATCTATATTAAGTAGAAAAGTTAAATCAAAAGCTTTAAAATAAAATATAAGGACCGTTTTAAAGCAGTCCCTTACATTGGATACTATACTCCCTAATAAAAAATAAAAGATTGAATCATTGGAAACATCAGGAGTGTATGAAATCCCATGCAATGATTGTAATCTCATGTATGTTGGTGAGACCATGCGCCCAATCAAGGTAAGTGGTGAACATAAAACTGCATTTAAATAAATACATATTGCCAAATCTGATCTTTCTCGTCATGTAGTGGAGACTGGACACACTAATGACTGAGATGAATGCAAACGCATAGAAATATGTAATCGTAATAGGGTGACGAGATTGATTATGGAATCTATCGAAATTAAATCAAGAGATAATATTATGAATGAAATAGCTGTTGAAAAATCGTTAGGTTTGATTTGGAATACCACATTAGCTAATGGCAGGAAAAGAAGACTGCATGATTTGGTAACTGAATCTAGCCCCAGTAAAAGATTAAATACATCGGATTAAGACAGATTTATTAGTGGGCTTATTATTCAAGTAATGGCTAATCAATTATTAAGAATATAGTCTTTCTAAATTTCACCCTAACTACTCGTTTGATTTTTAAAACTCATTGTTTCGAACGCGTTTTTTTGTCTTTCAACCCAACCCTACCTATTGAGATCATTATATTAATACAGCATTTCAAATGTTTAGAATAAATAATTAGTCGGTCGTGTGCAAACTCACTCGAGAAGCAAACGGAGATTTGACACTGGTCATACATAGAAAAATCCATTCACCGGACAATACATTCACTACAACAGTAGTGTGCCAAAATCCCACAAAAGAAACTTAGTAAACAACCTAGCAAACAGAATCAGAAAGATCTGCTCTGAACACAAGATTGAGGACGAACTGGGCTACCTCAGGAAAATTTTGCTAATGAACAACTACCCAGAGCGTTTCATCGATGTCAACATCAGACCACGGCAGATTCGTACTAGAGAGGATAGCGGCAAGCAGGTTTTCCTATACTTACCATTTAGAGGCGACGTACCAGCCTCAATAATTGCACGGCGGCTGAAAAGAATAATTAAGGAGAACTTTCCCAGTGTTAAAGTTAATATGACATTTAGTACACAGAGAATCATGAGGTTTGATGCCAAAGATCAATTGCCAATTCTCTCCAAATCATTCAAAGTCTACAAATTCTCATGTATGTGCGGTAGCACATATATCGGACGTACGAAGAAGCAATTGATAAGCAGAATCCAGCAACATTTGCCACAGAAATTGATTAACAAAGGCTTGCCACCGTCAGGAAAATCAGCTATTTCCGATCATATATTGGCAACGGGGCACCCTGTCAATTCGACCAATTTTCACAATTTTACATAAAGCAAAATCCGAAAAATTATTATTTATCTACGAAGCACTTTACATAAAACAACAAGCACCTGACCTTAACATTCAAAAGTTTCATCAACATGATATCCTTATCGACTGGCCAAGAATAACAAAATTCAACAACAATCTACTAGCATCCAGCCAAGAACAACACAGCCAAGAACAAACAGGCCCTCGACTAGAATCAACAAACATACAATCGGATTGGCAACAAACTGAAGTGGAAATAACAGAGGCGCATACGATGACAGAAGTCTCCAAACAATGTGAGCGTTTAACACTGCAATCCACACTGGCGTTGTTACCATGTGAAAACGACAACTTTGCGCAACAAGGTGAAACGATCAACTATACTGGGAAAAATAGCACTTGTATATGTAACAGTGAACAATGCGCACAAATGGTTAATTCTCAAGCTATCAAAACAATAATGACCAGATCTCAGACATCACTTTGCAATACTGCGAGAATGACCTTTACATGCAAACACGCATACACACAAACACAAACGCATACACACTTACCAACTAGCCAAAACAAGAAACAGAAGTAAAAACGAGTCAGATTTGTTACCACTAGCATAATCAATTGAAAACCCAAAATGTATAAATATGTATGATTGTATAAGAGATGATTAGTATTCACGAAATAAATGGCCTTTATCCACTTTGTTATTTGTGTTTTCCTAATTATAAGAATTTATAAGAACACATATTTATATATATATATATATATATATATATATATATATATATCTGCAATTAGCAGACCATTCCTTATATATAATTGCAGCCATCTCAAATTCCTGGTAAATATAATGTCGTCTCATGAGCAGTGTGTTGTAGGGGAGAGAGAAAGTATCGAACATAACTGTACCGTTGCGATGTCACGGTAATCAAAATTAGAAATACCAACAGCGAAAAACTCGAATGTCAACTTCTGTTTTCTGTTAAAAGGGGAACTCTAATGTATACAATTGCGTATGAGGTATCGCAAACCTAGTAACAAGTTAGTTCAAATATAACAGTAAGTTACCTAGGTGGAAAGAGAGTGAATATCCGAGCGCCGCTTCAGTTAAGAAAAAAGAGAAAAAGGAATAGATAGTATGGACAAACTAATGGTCTTCAAGACTTATAGTAAGCCCGCTGCGAAGTCAGACAACTCATAGAAATATACATTCGTTTCGTGCTTACTGGCGTACATCAGATAATAATTACGGTTCCTGCTGTCTTACTAGGTTCGCAAAACATATTAGATACTTGCATATATATTAACTCTCCGCAATAAACAATATTTAACTCATAGAAATAATTGCATATGAATATATGTCCATAAAACTAAACTAAATAGTTATATATATATATATATATATATATATATATATTATTATATATATATATATATCCTAATATCATAACAACCTTATATATATATATATATATATATATATATATATATATATATATATATATATATATAAAGGCAACTACTAGCGGTTAACCATGAATATTTTCTATTCTTAATATCTATTTATTACGTTACTCACACTTTATATAAATATATAAAATACATAGAAATGTATAAAAACGCGTATATAAATATAAGCAACAGTGTGAGTCCATATCTCTAATCCTATATATATATATATAGATATATATATATATATATATATATATATATATATATATAACTAATTATTTTTCTATATATTTAATAATTTAGTCTAATTATTTATTTATTATTTCAGTATTTATACCACCCTATATAAAGTGATATATTTATGTAGGTATATATATAAATAGTTGTATATATGTATTAAGCTGTATATATATATATATATATATATAAACATCAAATATGCTAATATGTATACAGATTAATATATGTATATATATGTATTTGTTTTATCCATCTGGCCCTATTTGAAATAGTTTTTCATTAAGTGCACAAAACGTTATACCTTATTGAATATATATTAAACGAACATTGGTTGCGCGGGCGTTGATAACAATTATTATAATCAATGTTGCGATCTTGATATAAGCACCTGGCCCATTAATTGCTTACTTATGTCGACATAAACTAAGAATTGTATAGTGTAGAAAAGGCAATTCATCCAGTAGACAGGTTTCGTCCTTATTGGGAACTTATCATATACTGGCCAGAATTTGCCGTGCTCTGTCCAGGATGTTAATCTTTTAATTTAATACGAATGTGATGATAATGTAGATTTTCTTGATATGTTGCTGAATCGTATGATTCATGGCACATTGCCCGTATCAGTTTTCTTCAATAAAATATGGGCAGGGCAATAATTACATTTCAATAGCTAATGCACATTGAAATGGAAAAAGGGTTTAGATAGGACATTTTGTAACAACATTGTGTATTCGCTCGCCAGATATTTTGCAGACTGGATCGGATGGTGTGCATAACATTTTTATCATAAACGATTACCCACCACACTATATAGATGAGTATAAACCTAATTATATAATAAAATTCGTAAATATTTTTACTTTTGATAATAAACCAGTGTATATTGACCTAAAATACAAAGGTGAAGAAGTAATGAAGCGCATTGGAATTAGATTTCGTTCCGCGTTGGCATTTATACGTTTTGAAGTTGAATGAGCTTTCATAAAATCCAACACTAAACTTCTAAATATTGTTTAAATAATTTCACTGTGCTCAGCATCTAACTTTATCTATAATTTGAATTTTTCCCATGGCTATCTATATGTATAAAAACGAAGTAGAAGTTTAAATT
This sequence comes from Eudiplozoon nipponicum, assembly GCA_029291075.1. NCBI lineage: Eukaryota > Metazoa > Platyhelminthes > Monogenea > Mazocraeidea > Diplozoidae > Eudiplozoon > Eudiplozoon nipponicum. The sequence goes on from JAQBSW010002583.1 coordinate 25,381, forward strand.
AATGCTTTTCAGAGCAAATACCAACATAGTTGTTGCAAATTAAGATAGGTGGTCTAAAGAGAGACATGCTTTGTTCTGCGAAAATTGCGTCATGCTAAAAAAGCACTTTCCAATTTTTATTAAGTCTAGGTATGTCAGTATGCTTCCCTATTTGGAAGAAATCGAAAGAAATCGACGTTTTACAGAACTGTGCAAGAAAAAACAATTTGGTCGTGCACTGGAATTACAATGGGGGCTTTCCAAACCGCAAAAAATTGTTAATTTTTAATATTTTGGACTGATATATATATATATATATATATATATATATATATATATATATATATATATATATATATACCTTTGTGAAATTCTTCATATGAAATGATTTTCTATCTAAACGAAATTCATTTTGGTTTTATTTCTCCGATAAAACAGTTGACAAGATGGAGCGAAAGCGTTACTGCTCAGCTTTAAATGTTTTTTAGAACTTTATGCTGGTTAATAATTCATTTTATCATTTGAAGAAAACACACATCTATGCGAATTTGCTATTTTAGGCACGTGAAAATTGACATTTATTGCTTTTAGCTAACATGTGAACCTACTTAACCCATCAGCTGAAAATGAATAAAGCTTGATCATGTTAGTTGATCAATTAAGGTTGACTGCTGTGAGGTGTCGAGAAGTTATAATACAACAGCTATACAACATTTAAAAATCAATCTATTAATCAGTGATTAAAATTGAAGAAACAATGGAATTTGAATTAACTGGTTAAATGCGTTGAAATAATGATCATCAAATAATGATCACATCAAAATACTGTGCAGACTGCCTAAAATAGATCCCATTGGCACCTGAGGCATATAAGGAATACTGTGCAAAAGCTATAGAAAGTCACCTCTTAAGCGCATCAATGTTATTTGACATGCAGTGTAGTGACTATGTAATATATGTAGCAGACATTAGGACTCTAATTAAGGAATGAAGAGAAAATAAAATAGCATTCGAATACAGGCACATTCGTCGTTCAAACCAAGCTAAGAATTCACATAAAACTTGCGATAAGATAAACTAGGAGGGCAGAAGCTTATCTCAAAAAGTAACCATCGTAAGTTGACCGGATTCACTGGAGAATCAGATGAAATATAATCTAGCAGTAACATTATGAATGTAACAGCAATCGAAAAACACCAGATCCAATATCCAATGAGTCACTATTTCGTGATAGATAAAGGAAACGAGTGAACTGAGGTAAAAAAAGTATCAGAGTTAAAGATTGAAAATGTGAATCGTAAGTAAGAAAGGGCATATATTTGCCCCTTTAGTAATTTATACATTTATTTATAATTATGTTTGAAATCATTCATCAGGCAATTATATATATATATATATATATATATATATATATATATATATATATATATATATATATATATAGATATATATCGACCAGACGGTTAATTACTCGAATGAGAGAACATTGTAACTTAAACGCCTGCTTTAAATCAAATGGTGAATAGACGTCTGCAAATGCGTAACACATCGGCGAAACATCGGAAATATGTTCTTCAGACGTAGTATTCAAAATAATTAATAAATGCAATAACAAAAGGGAGCTAGCCACATACGAAACCTTATGGATAAAGAAATTGCAGCCGGATTTATGCAAGCAGAAGAAGAATGTTCAGGCATTGAGCTTGAACTGGATGTGACGCACGTAATTGATTGGTTTCACTTTTTTACACACTCTCTGTGTTCACATATTTCTATCTTGTTTTTCTTTCCAATTTATATATAAAGATATGTTCATTAGTAAATACTTGAGGTGATATTGAGAAAGAAACCTTTCTTGTATTTGATAAAATTTATTTTTTTGCAAATAGGAAGGGTACAATGAATTTTATTAAAGCTCGTATTTCAAAAGTATATATATATATATATATATATATATATATATATATATATATATATATATATGTGTGTGTGTGTGTGTGTGTGTGTGTATCTTTTAAAATTGCTTTTATTTACTCTAATATTTCAAAATGATTTCAGTGAATCCATATTTCTCCATTATAGGCATTCTTTTAGCATTATTAATTATTTAAGCCTTAACTTATCTATTTCTGTAGTACATATTTATATTCGACTGGTTTCCTTATTTCTCATTCGCAAATCCTTGCTCTCACGCAATCAAAAGACTGTCATCATTTCAACGCATTTATCCATTTTCTTTGAATTAATTCACCTCATCAATTTAAATAACATAATTAGATAAACTTATCTAAATATTTAATTAATGCTGGCAGATCACATCACTATACCCAACAGTATTTAGCAATAATCACATTAGCAGGTGAAATTAAATAATTATGGAGTGCAAATTACTACAGGCTGAAGATTGAAACAGATTTTCAATATTACTGTAAATTAAGAGAAATGAATTCAAATATGCCATAATTTATTTATTTGCTCGAGGTTATGTCTTGAAAAAACCTGAAATTTTTGGTCTGTTAACACTTTGTACAACCTTGGTGAATTTAATGGGGCTGAAAAAGACAGCCGGCAGGGTCGACTGACAGTATATATATATATATATATATATATATATATATATATATATATATATATATATATATATATATATATATATATAGGCATGCAACTCGGTCCCTCTTAGGGATATCTTAAATTGTTTCATGTATAGAATTATATTTTCGGAGCGACAGCTGTTTATTACTGCTCATAATGCTGTCATTTTTCTATAACTGTCTTCTTCGTTTGTTTAGATTTCATTAGTTAAAGATATTTCCGTGTAGCCATTCTTATGTTGATGATGTAATCATAGCCTCCAATGGTATAGAACGATATACAATCGACATAAAGTGACTCTCACTCGTATTGATTAATTTGGTCTCGTCTTACATATGGACAAGTACCTACTGGCACAAAAATAAGTGAAGTTCCTATAATATTCTATTAGACATGCTGTTATAAATACCCAAGAATACAGTTGATGCTGTCAGAAAATTTCCGACGACAAATATTACAGAACTGCTTTGTTTTCTTCGTATGTGTAATTACGACATGTCCTTTATTGCCATCATGGCGCGACCACAAACACGGCTGATGAGAAATATCTAAGGGTTGGAATCTCCATGGTCCAATACGCGTCTGCGTAGGAACGCAAACTATCAGTTTACGTCTAAACAAATAAAAGGCCTAGTGGCGCAAAATCTTACATTAAATGTTGTTCAGCTTAATGTACCATTGAAATTGTCTACCGACGCATCCAATGTAGTCAAGGGTTCTAAACTAGAACAAGAAGTCGAGCGTGAAATGCAGCCCATTGTATCTTATTACAGAAAGTTTAAAGCCACAGAAAAAGAATAATTTGGTGATAGAAAGAGAACTTCTAGCCCTGCACCATTCCTGCCTCTACTTTGAACGCTATCTTCTGTTTCATTCCTTCCAAATGAGAACCAACAATGCGCCGATAGTGAAGGATTTATAGAAAGGTTCGTAAAACTATCCGAATATATTTCAATTCGGCATGTGAAAAGCAAAAAGAATGTGATGACTGATTGTTTATCTCGTATTGAAGTAGTCCATCAGAATGCCAAACTTTCGCTCTGGCACGACATTAAGACAAAGCAACGGAGAACTCGCATCATGGTGATGGGAGTACCCAGAACGATTTACTACTTTCAAGTTAGTCAATGCGGAATTCATCACCTATAAGATTGAAGGAGAATTGATCAGTAAAATTTGGCTTTCACCAGACTATCGCCGAGCGGTATTTGATTAATGACATAATTTGAGTTATCCTGATGTGAATGGTACAAAAATATTGTAATAAGAACTTTTCTTTTGTCCAACATTCACTGAAATATTGCTGAATGGATGAAATATTGACAGTCATGTCAGCTCTAAAAGTCTTTCGTTACACACACTCAGAATTTCAGCATTTCGAGCTGTCTAATGCTCGTTTCAGATTAATCAATGCTGGTATAATTGCTCTTCCAGAAGTATGTGGCTTCCGATAATGCGTGGCCAGAATTGACCGGCATACAAGATGTCTATAGATAATATCACTACCTTTTTAAGATGCAAACTATTAATACGCAATCTTACTACACAGGATGGCAAAATATGTGGTGCCACATGTAGTAGTCACTAATCAAGGAGCCAATTTCATGGCGCATGTTTTCCCAACTAATCTGTAGTTTCTGAGAATCGACGTGTGAATAGCATCGTTCAATCCTAGGTGAAACGGTCACAAGGAACTCGTACATCACGAGTTAACGTTATCTGCCTCTTGCGAATAGTCCGACTGGCTTACCGCACTTCAATTAATACTATTTTGTATGTGGTCCAGGTATCGCGATAGCATAAAGCTATCAGTTTAAAAATTCAATGGTCAAAATCCGAAACTCTCAACAGATCTAATGAGCTGTTTTGTGATTAGTGACGAGCCATCAGCAGCAGAAGTTACATAGGAACTACAGCGCATACTAAATGGTATGCGTTCGCAACCAACGAGATAACGCCATCCCCCAGTTTATGATTCGATGGTATCAAACAGGTTTAAGCATATTTCTGACTCGGCGCTGTTCATTCTAAACTGAAGCCAAAGTATACAGAGTCCCTTCGATAATTAAGCGTGGTTCCAGATTCGTTGTGATTGATTACAGCGGAAACCATAAACCGATATCCAGTGATCGATAGAAGCCTATATTTGAGTTCCATATTCGGACCACGATTGTAACCGGAAGTGATAACAATCAAGAACAAGGTCCGTCATCATCTCAACTGTCAACAAATATGTAACAGACTGAAAAGCAAATCAGTATGACAGGAATTTCTTCAGAGCCCATTCCAAAACAAAACTAGAACAAGACCCTATCCACAAATTTTATTTAAACAAGTCGCAGATGCCGTTAATTGTGATGGCGAGTGACGCAGCACGCTACTTAATAGGAATTTTTTATTTCTACATGTATAGAACTATATTTTCAGTGCCACAATTGCTTATTAGTGCTCAAACAATTAAGTTTAGAATAGTCTTCATTTTCGTTAATTATGCTATTTTTCTAGAACAATCATTGTTTAAATTTCTCATTTTACTTAATTTAATTTCTTAAAGAATATTTTCATTGGGAGTGAGCCTAATGTAGCTCCTCGGGTTAAACTAAATCAAGAATTTTTCCTGTATTTTGCAGTAAAATCTCGTACAAGACTTTATAACATTTTAATAGACCAAATTATTTTAAGAAAATCAGTTTTTTTATATTATTATAATATATATTGCAAGGCCATCTCTTATAGGCACTTTAGATTTAGTCATTTTTCAGGCATAGTTACTCATAATTTATTGAATTATATTTTTAGTGTGGCAGCATAAATCATTCGTGTCTATTTAGTTAGGTTAAGAATAGTGGCTTTTTTATTATTCAATGCATTTGTCTATTCTATTGTAGCATCCAAAACTGAAAGGTAATACTGATGAAACGTTTCAAAAAGAGAAGACAACTGTCTAGTTTAAAAACCGCATTTGGCACAATAAGCATCACGAATATGTGACACGCGAATATCTAATGAAAGGTCAGTCTGAGGTATATAAATATTATGACTAGAGGAAATAAAACACTTGCTTCATTTGTTTCGTGAGATGCAACTGATGAAGGCCTACGGTAAGATGGGCCGAAATATTTTTCTAAAAGAAAATTACTGGAACAATGAAAGCTGCGTTAGTCAAAACGCAGATCAGGTAATTTCAATTAATCCAGGTGCGAAACACGGAAACTCCTTCAAGAAGCATCACGAAGGTCAATCGAACATTAGATGTAGCTTTAAAAACAATTTCATGATGCTCAAACATGTGTGAAAATTAAATACTGTTTGTTGCGGAGAACTAACATATATGCATGTATTAGGTGTTGCGAACCTAGTAACAAATTAGTACAGTTGTGACCAGAAGGATAAACAAAAGGCAGCATGAACGGAAAGTATAATCACATGCACATTCGTTTCGTGCTTACTGGCGACTCATCAGTAGGAGCCGGTATTACGCCCTTTAACCACTATATATTTGGTTGAGGAATGTAGGATAATAGGACGGTACAATCTCCTAAACGAATGTGTAAACCTGCAGTAGTGAAGCTAGCATTATATAATGTCTCGACAATACGACTTCAACGCTAACTCACACTATATAATATATATACCGAGTCTGTAAAGGGTACTAACACTATGGCTATTGTGTTAGTAACCGATACCAACAGTATAGTACCGAAAAAGTACATGGTACTAACACTTTGGTTTCCGAGTCGGTACATGATACCAACCTGATGGATATCAATTTATGCTAAAGTTCACCGAAATTGAGAATTACAACAATTTCTGAACACCTGTTACTCCAGTAAATCCACACACTCTGGCCTTGATCGATATCAGTTATCACATTTCGCGGTAAGCATGGCATCATTCATTTCAGTATATAACAGTTAAATACTGTTTGTTGCGGAGAGCTAATTTTGCGTGTATCGGTGTGGGAAGGTCACCGAAACCTTATTATGAGCTTATTTATTTAGAAAAAAGCTCCTACTCCATAGCAGTACACGCACCGGTTTGCTCGTGTCGAAATTTATTTGGTCCCAAATCGATTGCACAACCGATAGTAGTACTCATAACATTAAAAAACGATAATAGCGACCTGATTATTGACCTCAAAACGCAACATTAAATAAAGATGCATATTGACAAAATTCTCTTATTTCTACACCTTTTCCAAGGCCGACGTCAGTTACAGTGATTTCTTCGTCCATACGATCGTCTTTACCAGTTGCGTTCTCATCAAGTTGACTTGTACCAGCTCCTCCACCTAACCAGAGGTTGCGGAGCCACGATCGGCGTTGTCGTTTTAAAGACATTACTTGTGTTGCCGATGTTATTGAAGTATTTTTGTAGTACTCCCGTTCTCCACTACTCACATTTAGTAGACCAACAGCTGACTCCGATGGCAAACCGGGACCTGCTTCTGACTGTTTTCTGTGTGCATCAACCTGGAAAAATTACGTTTTAAGCAATAATTCAACTTTTATTAAAGTTAAGGTAACAATCAGTACAATTGTGTTATTATAAAATCTGATTAGACGATGAGGACAGCAATGAATATGGATTTTTATACCTTAGTTGTATTTAGGCCACTGTTAGCATACGTACAATATTAAAACTGTGCGTATGATTAGATACGCAATTAATAATGACTGTTATATGCACTCCGTTTTTGTTTCAGATACCTCGGATAATGCTCACATGCTCTATAGGCATGAAGAATTCGCTGCCCTTTTGTCATACATGACATTATCAATTATATATGGGGTTAATGATCCAGTTGCGATGTTTCAAACTAGGTAGATAACACATAATAAGTGAAACACAATAATTTTTCATGTAGAATCTTCTCTCTCTCCTACATAAACAAACATATTCTAAGATACATCACGAGTAATGCAAACACGCCTATACGCCCCTTCGTTGCAACCAATAGGATTGAATCAAATCAGATAACAATTTATTAAAAGATAAAATTCAGCCTCCAATTTGTACAGTTATTATATGTTCTTGGTTGTAAAGGCCCAGAAAGCCAACATCTACGTAAGGATCTCGTTGAACAAAGTTACATTTTAGCTTATACAAGATCACAAAAATGTATCAAAATCAGTATAAATGAAAGGTGTAATCGCACCGACACATGCGCGACATGAACATTGGCTTTTCATAAGAAAAAGCTAACACTATGCCTCAAAATATATTCAATCAAATAATTAACGATGAGTTCCCAATAAGGACGAAACCGGTCTACTGGATGAATTGCCTTTTCTACACTATACAATTCTTAGTTTATACTGACATATGTAAGTAATTAATGGGTCAGGTGTTTATATCAAGACCGCAACCTTGATTATAATAAAATAATTAACGAGGCGGTCTAAAGGACCATGCTTATTAACATTCAGCCAGCCTTATACAACAAATACAACAACTACTACCAAAACTACTAAATATATTAAAACAAATACTACAGTAAAAACAACGAGAGTAATTAATTAAATCAAGTTTGCGATCGTGATATAAACACATGTCCCATTATATACATACATTTTTCAGTATAAACTAAGCATTTCGCAATGTAGAGCAACAGTATCCGAAGCATACGTACCTAGGTTCGAGCCCTTTCCGCGGCAAATTCTAAACTGTACGTCCAATAAGGACGAAATCGGTCCGCTGGATGACTACCCCTTTTCACACTATAAAATGCTTATTTTATACTGACAAATGTATGCACATAATGGGTCAGGTGTTTATATCAAAATCGCAACCTTGATTAGAATAATGAGGCATGTGTTAATATCAAGATCGCCACCTTGATTTCATAATTGTTATCACTGCCCACGCAACCAATGTTTATTTATTAACTAGCAATATCTACTAAAAATACTAATGAAAAACTACAAAAACCACTACAATTTCTACACCTACTACAACTACACCAAAAACTATAATTACTGCAACTACTAAAATGGCAAAGACTATCACTACCATTAATAATACTATTATTGCGACTACAGCGAAAACCGCAACTACTGCTATTACAGCTGCTGCTGCAAATACGTCCACCACTGCTTCTACTGCAACCACTTTTCTACTGCTGCTAATGCATTTGCCGCTACTAATGCTCATGTTAAAACTAGTGCTACAAATGGTACAACAGCTATTACTGCTACTAATGATGCTACTACTACTGCTGTTATTGTTACTACTGCTACTACTGCAATAACGGCAATAACTGCAAAAACAACAAATACTACTATTATTAAAGCTACTGATGCTGCAAACGCTACTAATGTTACTATAGCAAATACTTCTACTTCAATTGTTGCCAATCTTACTACTGCTACTACTGATCCTAACGCTATTACTGCGAATATTGCAACTACGGCTACTACTCCCGTAGTGCTACCACTGCTATTATTGCAACTACAACTGCTACTGCAACTAATTTGACCAGTGCTTTCACAGCTACTACTGCGACGACAACATCTACAACTGTTACAAGAACTACTACTGCTTATACTGCTGCAACTACAACTAATGCAATTACTGCTGCTATTGCCACTACTTTTTCCACAGATACTGATGTTAATACTGCTACAAATGCTGCCGCTAATACTACGGCTAATAATTCTCTTACATCAATTGCTACTTCAGCTAATACTTCTCTTAATCTCACCGCAAATACTGCTGCGACTGTTGCTACTACTGCTGCTACTGCTGTCACTGCTACTACTACTGTTGCTACTACAGTTACCAGACCAAATACTACGTATACTGCTGCTACTTCTACTACTGCTAACACCGCTACTACTGCGACAATTGCAACTACTGTTACTACTGCCGCTAGTGTATTACTTCAATTGTTGCAACTACTTCTGCCACTGCTGCTACTGATAATACTGCGATTAATGCTGCTATAGCTATTACTGCAACTACTACATCTACAACTGCTATAAAAGCTACTACTGCTAATACAGCTACTAGCACTACTAATATGAATACTGCTAATTCTGCTACTAATGTGACTACACTATTAAATCTATGATTGTTATTAATACTTATACAGCCACTATTGTGAGAAGTGGTAATACTTCTGAAACTGCTAGAACTGCTACTAGTCCCAAAAATGCTACTTCTGCGACTAGTGCTACACCTTCAACGACTACTACTACCGATAGAACTGATACCACAGCGACTGCGCATACTAATGCTACTACTGTTATTACTGTAGCTACGGCTACCACTACTGCTGCTGCCACTGCGACTAGCGATGCTACATTAATAGGGCTAATATAGTTAATAATGGTACTACTGCTACCATTGTTACTACCAGTAATAATGATACTACATCTACTATGCTGCTACTACTACTATTGCTACTACCAAAACTACAGCTGTTAGTGCCAATACTTTTACTACAGCTACTACCGCCATTACTGCTACTAATGTTACTACGACTACTACTATGGCTTCTACTGCTGCTACTTCTAATACTGCTACAATTTCTACTACTATTTTTGTTGCTATAGTCTCCAATGCTACTAATACTAATGTCGCAGCTGCTACTAACGCTAATATTACTTCGACTGCTTCTACTGCAACCACTGCAATTACAGCTACTAATGCTATAAAAACTACTATTATTACTAGGATTACTAGTATAATTCTAATAATAAAAGCATCAATACTAATAATAACAATAATAATTATTATAATAACAATCTTAATAATAAAAACAATAATAGTAATTATAAAAATACAAAAAAAAAAGAATAATAAAAATCATGATCGCAATATTAATACTTATAATACCACTGTTATTACTACTAATACTACAACTAATATAAATAATAATAATAATTATTATTATTAAAAACATAAAGCAATAAACGAACCTAGCATGCTGATGCTTCACCGCAACACAACCATGTGTTCCAATTAGGCAAACAAAAGTCTTATAGTCGTTATTCCGAAGAAACAAAATATAAGCTTAATAATGCGTACAATATGTGGAAAAATAAAAGCGAAAATGTTCACGTTCTAGATTCAAGAGAGATATCCACTGTAATAAAATGGTTAATGGAAAATGGTACTTACGAGTATCCGTAGATGAAAAATAACTTTAAAAATAGCAAGAAAACTACTTAGATGCTAACTCAAATTACCGGTGTTCGTTGCTGCCGATTATACACTTTATATGAGACGGCCGACTCGGTGGCCTCATTACTAGAATTTACAGTCGTGCTAACTTTGTTATAAGAGTCGAATTGACTATCAGTTTTGTTGCTGCATAAAGATTGTTTGTGATGATGGTGTTGATGCTGCTGCAAATCGTGGCCCAAGAGCTGCGTTTCATAAGCACCTGAGTTGTCATCTTTTGTATCAGAAACCAAAAGGTGTCGGAACCAGCTTAACACACCACCGCCATCTGATGGACTGTTATCCTTTACTTGCGACGTACTTCTTTCCGTGTTGCCACTCTGAGACCCTTGTTCTTGTACTTTCCCATAAGACGTTTCCTGTTGATATGAAACTGTGTCGTCTGTCTGAGGGAGAGTTTCGCCATCCAACAAGCATTGTATTTCAGCTTTGGTGTGTTCACCTGCGACGAATTTAAATAGAATAACAAGTAAATTTGAAAATAGAAAAGGCGCTATTCGCAAAATTAAAAGATAGTAGACACGATGACTTATAAATTTATACACGTCTAGGTGTTTTTATGTGTAATTAAACATACTGATAAAAATTTAAAATACCCACATAATTAATAGTGAGAGCGTGTGAACGCGCGGAATTTTACGATTTATCTTTCCAAGCATATCGATAAACAAAATAGAAAAATAGTTCAAATGATGGATCCGCGTTCTACGCATACTTTATATAATCATACCATTTTTAGTAAATAAACCGTAAAATCGCGCTGTTTATATATATATATATATATATATATATATATATATATATATATATATATATATCTTTCGAGTATAGCGATTATCACAAAATATAAAAATTATTGTGTGTTTAGAAATATACTATAGAGAAGTAAAGAATAGATAGATGAGAGTAAAATTTAATAGACACGAGAAATGTTTAAAATGATGCACTCAGGAACTAAACAGCAAGAAAATAACTCTGTTAATTTGCTTAAGCTACAGTTTGGTAAATTTATTGTAAAACGCTTCTTATTCTCTCATCTATTTCAAATACTGACAAAATTACTTATCAAAATGAAATTTCCACGAAAAGCTAGCTGAGTCAATACATTAATTATTCTATGAACTGATATTTCGGATAAGCTTATTTAAAAATCCATCACCAATAACATAACAATAATTCGTATAGCAAAGTACCTGCTTCGAATTACCCTGTTTAATAAAATTTGCGTACATTCTAAGGACAGACAATTATATATATATATATATATATATATATATATATATATATATATATATATATATATACTTAACAAAAGATACATTGTACCCAAACTATAGTTGCGAGTCGGTACATGGTACCAACACAATGAATTTCAATGTATGCTAAAGTTCACCTCTTGCTCCATTAAATCTCTACACCATGGCCTTGATCAAAATCAGTTGTCACAATTCTCGGCAGTTATGACAATATTCAATTAAATATATAATAGTTAGATACTGTTTGTGACGGAGAACTAATATATATGCAATTGTGTATTAGGTGTTGCGCACCTAGTAAAAAATTAGTTCAAATATGACCAGAAGGATAAACCAAAAACAACTTAAACGGAACGTATAATCTCTTGCACATTCGTGTATTGCTTACTGACGACTCATTAGTAGGAGCTGGTATTACGCCCTTTACCTATATTTTGTTGAAGAATGTGCAAAATTGGACGGTACAATCTCCTACGCGAATGTGTAAACCTGCAGTAGTTAGGCTAACTTTATATAGTCTTCGACAATGCGGCCTCAAAGCCAACTCACATTTTATATATATATATATATATATATATATATATATATATATATATATATATTATATATATATACCAAGTCTGTAAAAGGTACCAAAACTATGGATATTGTGTCAGCACCTGATACCAATAGTGTGGTTGACGAAAAGGTACATGTTACCAGGACAATGAATTTCAATGTATGCTAAAGTTCACCAAAATTGAGAATTACAACTATTTCTGAACACCTGTTTCTCCAGCAAATCCATGTATTCTAGTCTAGCTAAGATGGGATTGATTACGGCAAATGCTCAGTTATGATTGGATAAGTGGTGAGGGGACACCACTTGTACCAAATTCCCAAGAAACTCCAATTGGAGCCGGCTTATCCTCTAAAAGGAGTCAGCCGCAGTAAATGTTTAAAAAAATGAGCGGAAATATCACTAACGAATAAGGAAGAGACTTGTAGAAATAGTATTTATTACAAAGTTATTTTATAGATGATGGTTCTTTTTTCTTATATTTTCAAAATCGGTGAATTTACTTACTATCTCAATATATATATATATATATATATATATATATATATATATATATATATATATATATATATATATATATTGATATGAATTCTAATGTCAATCCTTTGATTATATGTATTTTTTCATTACACATTTAGCATTGCATTTCGATCTTGTAGGAATCTCTTCAAGTAATGTTCAAAATTTTACGAAGACGGGACACGAATCGGGAAACACAAGCCTCGGAGTCTGAGTCTCAAACCACTGCACAAACCGTGCCGTAAACTGCACGAAATTTGAAGTAGTGCACAAAACTTTGTTTTCTTGTTAGACTTTCTTTTAATTGGAACTCATTTGGAATCTCTTAATGCCTGAAGTTCTAACTAACCAACCCCGATTTTTCATTAGACAACAGACACCATGCCACTTGTGGAAGTAATGCTCATTTCCAGTGTAACGGCATTATTTTGATTACAGGTTCTGTCAGAAAAAAACAGAACATTGCATCAACTAGGACAGGAAATCCAACCAGTAGACCGATCACGAACGTACTGGCAACTCATTAGGTACTGTCCAAAATTTGATGCAAACGGAAATGGGATTGGGGCACATATGCCTCAGAGTCTGAATCTAACCACTATGCCAAACGTGTTGCAAACTACACGAAATCTAAAGTCATATTTACTGATAGTTACAACCACTTATGTGCTTCTACGCTGCACTGTTATTCTCAGAGCAAGATGAGAAAATACCTAACGCGGATGTAACTGTATTGCATATTTAATTTATTGAATATCAGGCATGAGTACAACTCTGGTAGCCACAAATACATGAAGTGAACTGAAATGTCGGCTGTATAATTGCAGTCATAATAAACGGAATAGCTGCGTGCAAGACATGGTTTAGGAAATGTACCTGATACGTGTTACAACAACCGCACGCTTTTATGTTCCGCGATTATCTACAGAATGTGAAAAGAAAATGGCTAACGAGGCTCAAGCGACATTTCTCATATAATTGATTAAAAATCAGGAATCGTTCTAACTCTGGTTGCCACAAATACACAGAATTTGACTTAAATTTCGGCTTCATCATATCTATGCAATAACAACCATAAATTAAATTAAATAACTTGGTAAACGACAGTATCGCAAAGGTTTCTGATGTGTGTTACACTTACCGTCGCACTCCTACCTTTAATGGTCATCCTCACAGCATAACGACAAAAAATATCCAACGAGGATGAAATTGAATTGCATAGGCAAAGGATTGAAATCTAGAAATGGGCCTAATTCTGGTAGCAATAAATACATGCAAATTGACTGAAACGTTGGTTGCAGCATTTATGCGCAATCATGACCCCAACGTAAGCGAAAAAAATGGGTGCTCGACAGATTGTTTCAAAATTACCTTATGCGTATTATACTCAAAGAAGCGCTTTCACATTTCATGGTCACCCTCGGTGCACGGCATGAAAAAAGCAGTACAGAAGGCAGGAAAGTCTGAAAATATCGTAATAATATATGGGCAGCGCAATAATTACATTACAGCAGCTACTGCACATTGAAATGGAAAAGGGTTTAGATAGGACATTTTGTAACAACATTGCGTATTCGCTCGCCAGATATTTTGCAGACTGTATCGGATGGTGTGCATAACATTTTTATCATAAACGATTACCCACCACACTATATAGATAAGTATAAGCCTAATTATATAATAAAATTCATTGTAAAGATTTTTACTTTTGATAAAAAAGAAGTGTATATTGACCTAAACTACAAAGGTGAAGAAGTAATGAAGCGCATTGGAATTAGATTTCGTTCCGCATTGGCATTTACACTCATCCAGTAGACCGGTTTCGTCCTTACTGGGAACTGATCATGTACTGGCCAGAATTTGCCACTGACAAGGCTCGAATCTGGGCACGTCTGCTTCGGAATCCGGTGCTCTAACCACAGAGCAATGCGGCAGTGGTTCAGTGGTTAGAGCACCAGATTCCGAAGTAGACGTGCCCAGATTCGAGCCTTGTCAGTGGCAAATTCTGGCCAGTACATGATGAGTTCCCTATAAGGACGAAACTGGTCTACTGGATGAATTGCCTTTTCTACACTATAAAATTCTTAGTTTATACTGACGTATGTAAGTAATTAATGGGTCAGGTACTTATATCAAGACCGCAACCTTGATTATAATAATAAAATGAAGTTGTCTTACCATAAAATTCTTAGTTTGAATTAAAGAAAAACATCTCATTAAAGATTAAGAAGCTTGAATGTTGAATTATAGGTCCACGAACTCAACGGTTGTTTACGTAATCTGCATTTAGTTATGATTTCTCAATCGTGGCAGTCATAAATAAATAAGTGAAATGTGATGTCGATGAATTCTTATTTACATGTGCAATAATGAAGCATATTTTACTGTTTAAAACTCCATAAAAACCTCAAATTAATCGCTTAGAAAAATTTTAATAAACCTCTAGCCCCATTACAGGTGTTAACTGCGAATATGCAGAGCAAATATTAATGCTTACCTACGTCGCCCAACTTGATGGACTTCTTTAGTGTAGCCTGAGGTCCACTTAACGACGAATACTTTGACTCTGGAGCACGCTTTCTTCTTGCTTGGTATGGTTCTTCCACTCTGGCAGACCTGTGCACTCGAGATTTGGAGGTCGTCTCTAGTTGAGCATACGGAATAATCCATTCCATTGCCTTTAACTCAGCATTCATTTTCGTTTTCCTTAAAGTAAACGGAAAATAAACATACCTTATTAGTAAAATTATATGACAGGAATTAAATATATATATATATATATATATATATATTTATATATATATATATATATATATAGAACAAATTATAAATGTTCGGACTCTAGAATTTATCAGCAAATATTTTAATTATTTCTTAAATTTTTGCTATTTACATCAATTAACAAAATCACTAAGCGAAGTTCATTTCGCCAGGAGAACACTTGATGTCCAAAATTCGGCGATGGTTTTATTTATGGTTGATGTCAACACCATAAAATTTCTCCGCAGAAGCACAAGACATAAGTAGAAGTAGACCAGTGCTGGAGGCGGCATACCAGTCCCTTGAACTACTAATACATAAAGAAATATCATGTAACTTTGATTTATTAACAGGGCGCGATTTTCACAAGTGGTAGCATATATGTAATTATTCATAATAAAGAAAATATGTCAATTAAAAAACTTGTGGCTCCTTCATCTTTCCTAGAAAAATTACTTTATATGCTTGCCAGTCAGATGCATACTTTAACCAAAGAGTGATGTAATATCAAGTCTCGTCTAGATAAAATCATTTTTTAACACTGAATGAATCCGTACTAGAAACCTAATTCACATGAGCGATTACAATAGCGACGATCGAGTCTAAGTGGCAGCAAACGAAATTTTGTCAGTTATTTCCGAGATTCATCGGAAATCTAATCCATCTTAACACTACTTGATGCTGAAGGATCACAGTTGTGGTTCAACAATTTTGAAACCTCTGAGCGAGAGCAAAATTTATCACAAGAAGCACCAATTGTACGTTTGATCATCCAAGACGTACTGGATCGTTTGGTAGAAGTTAATTTAGAATCGTCAATATATCTCTGAAGAGAAGAAATTAAAGGAAAATATTTGATCACTTCCTCGCCAGACACTAGGAAGTGTTTGCTGAATTATACAGACTCAGTCCAAAGGCGGATGAACGCTCCTCTTGTACCATAGCATAAATTAAGCGGTGTTTGTTAGTTAAAGGATTAATTACGGGACTGCAGCCCCATGAGTTAGTCGAATTTATGCCTCTTGAACCTATCCGATGTGGAGAGTTGTCGGGCATGCCTATTGGTTGGAAAAGCATGTTCAGGCTCTACAAAATAGCAATAGTGACCATCACGCTGGCATAAACGACAGAACGAGTTAACTACATATCAACAGCATGCAAATACCACATTCCCGCTGGTAATTTGTCGCATCATATAAATAGTATAATATAAGGTTTTATAAAAAAGTTAAACTATGAGAACATTTTAACAGAATGTTTGTGATTACATAAGCGAATATAAAAGCCGACATATTTTATCGTACCTTCACCGTTCAAAAGAGCTCTTCTACTGAAAATAGAGTTATGCCATGCTTCCAGGGCAGCAATAGTAGCTGCGGGTAAACGATACAATAAGTTAATAATAAATTATATCTACAATATGTCTATTGTTGTTGAAAACACTTAGACATCACTGTTGGGCTCACGTTTTATTAAAAAATGAGTAAGGAAAATCGATTGTAAGAATGAATGTTTATGCTACTCTAGGCCGAAAATTCCGAATACCATACAGAGCAGATTGAGGCGAATCTGCTGCCAGAATGGTCGAAAATGTTTCTAATTTACTAAGACACGATATTACATCCCTTCGATTGTATCCAATGAAACACACCTTCGGTCGATCGCTTGAAATTGCGGTTAATGTCAAACAACGATTACAGATCAACAAAAGAATACGACGACCATCAAAAAACATGCGGCCACACCAGATGTAACGAAAAAGATTATATAAGCCAGTCTTCTAGAGTCGTACTTACCTGTGTTTTGAGCTTCTACAGTTTACGTTAAAAATAAAGGTGGTTCGTACCGGTCCGCAGCTAATCTTAAGCAGTTAAACGCAGTGAATAAACCTGACTCATATTCAATGCCTTCCTTGCGCGATATCGTCCTGCAGCCAGCTGGTGGGAAGTAGTTTTTCGTGCTATTCTCAAAGCAGAACTTTTGGCAAATTGGAGTCCGATCCGAAGACTAGTGTAAAATGGTGGCGCAAGTATCTCAAGACCAAACCCAGTTTACTCGAGCAACATTTGGTCTAAAGAACGCACTTCTTGTATTCCAAAGAATGAGAGACTCCTTCGTAACCGACTTTTCTTGTTTTGTGGTGTGTGTTAACGATGCCATTATTTTGCTAACGACTGACCAACAATTGCATGCTCAGCTGCTCAAGATACTGTCCAAAGTCTTCGAATGCCGACCAAATCTTAATTCTGAAAAGCTACAAATATTGTGGTAAAATCGGTTCCAGGGCCACTCAATTTCCGCCGATGGATTTATTACATTAGATTCCAACGTACAGTCCTTCAACGGTTATCCGATGCACAAAAATGAAAGCACTTTTGCCGATTTAACGCTATGATGAATTTCAAAATAATTCTGAGGTATGGCGTTGATTCATAAATCCCTGTCTAATCTGAATAATGCTTAAATACGGATTTGAAGAACAAAGAAGACATGGGCATACAGGTAATATTACAAGTCGACAGACGCCCAGAACAGAATATAAGTCCTACTCTCACGAAAACGGGAAAAGTGTAGCGTCACAAAAAATAAACTACTAGCAGTACAAAGGAGCCTAAGTATGTTTAGAAATCTTCTTATAAATTGGCGGCTACTATGAGTCGTAAATAAATGAATACATCTGACAATTGAGGAACTCGAGCAGATATCGAGAATGCTGCAAAGGTCGCGATGAGGAGAATTTTTGCTATTTGGATATAGCCACTTATCAAGGTCAACAAAGAACAGGACATTGACGCTACATGTCAAAAATAGCCAGACAACTGCAAAACGACAAGGTGTCCGCGCCATATAGAGTTTTGACCCTATGGAGGAAATTAAAAGGAGCTTAGTAGAACACTTGCTCAGTCGATTTAGTGCACCGGAAATCACCACCGCCGACTAGGGACCATAGCTCGAGTCTAACTTATTTGATCAGTGATGTGGAAACTTGAGTTACAGCATTCACAAGCTCTGGTTTATCACTATCAGTCCATTACAAAGGCTGAGCGAGGACAACGTTCGATGAAAGAGGTTCTGAGATGATGGTGCCATTAAACCCATGTTAAGTGACTGAATAAATTCCATTTTGGACGATCGGACCAGGCGTTTTATAGTACCAACAGCCACAGGCTTTACTCCGGCAACCATGGCCTATCGTGTACAGATACTTCTACACGCACCTAACTACGTTCCGTGGACTACGTTGTGGTGTCTGAGATGGAGCCCACGCGTTACACCTCGTCAGTGATGATCCGTGTGTGAAACAGATCACGGCAGTAAATAACAAAAAGAGACCAAACCACACTGTATAGGTTGTTTCGACGAGTTAAGATGCAGCTCTCAACCCCAAGAATTGTACATACAGGGCGCTTGACGTTAACTTTGGTTGTACAATGTCGATGCAATCACGATTGTAACTGGTGTTCAAGCTACTCAACACTCATATAATTTATACAAAACAGAAATCAAGCAAATGTCCTTAAAATGAAAAATACTTATTTGCTCCAAAATTCACTTAAAACAAAGAGTTAGAGACAGCCGCTTAGCGGATGATCAAACTTGATATACTTCAATGTTTCGATTCACTTGCATGGCAGGAAACTGGTATAGCTACAACAAATGAATCACGAGACTCGTTATACGTAGCTATAAATTTACACAGATTATATACTGGTAAGTAATTATCGACAAATCCTTTTCACCGGATGCTAAGCCAAAATTAGTCTTACTTAAGCTGTAGGCAAGGTAGAGAGGCAAGGAGCCAACATGTGTTCAAATGGGCAAGAGAGCAAACCTGGATATAGAGATTCAAATTAGACAAAAAATCCCAGTCAACAACTCAATGCAATCTCCACCGTGTGTAAGCTGCACTAGGTCACAGACAATTTTCCAACAAAGAATTTCCCGAACAACGTTTCATACTGCTCAAACAGACATTCCCATGGGTCATTCTCACCAACCCGCTACCACTTTTATTGTTCAACGTCAATAATTAACTATTAAAACAGACACACCATGCTTCACATACTAGGCAAATTGTAATAACAACTGAGTCAAGTTTAATAAAACATAACTAGAATCAAACGTTATTGATATAGAGATTAGCAGATGATTGCATTTTAGATACAGTGCAAGAACATGTTTATCAATATTAATAACATTAGGTAAGGTGGGCAGACAGTCAAAGTTTCTACATAAACTGACATATATCAATGATAATCATATGCATAAACAAAGTGCATAACATAAAAAAGAACTGTTAAACTATCAAAAATAGCGAATTCGCGAAATCAGTCTTTTAAAATGTGTAATGAACCAATGTCAAGTTTTTTTTCACATTGGAGCTACTATATAAGCAAAAACCACTCAGATTGGAATAACAAGTGCACTAATCAAAACTAACCAAATTAACTACAAATTTTATACTAGCAATTACAGATATATAAACTGTAGACTTTTTTCAAAAATTAGTTCGTAGTATGCGTTGATGATGTCACGCGAAATACCAATGCAATTTTATACCTATAACGCACTAAACATAATTGATAATAAAATTAAATATTTTCTCTCTCTAGGCGGACACACATAAGTTGGAATAAAAAATTATTTACACAATTTCTAAACATACGTACAAACACATTCTGAACTTTCCATTAACAAAATAAATCAATTCTTATTTAAGAATTTTGAGTGTTCTTAGGAACACACATTCATGATTCGTTAATATTGTGGTCTACGAAATTACATTATTAAGAAATAAAACTATAAAGTGCTTCGTTGTATTCTGCACGGATTTTAACCATTTCTGCGCAGTCATTTGACAAGTCTTGTATAAAAATATCAAAACTGATCTGTTCTTTTTCTTTGTATTGCTTTTAGTTTCCATCATAAGAAAGCAATGTGTATGAAATAAACAAACATTTATCTCTTTAAAAGCCTGATCAAATATAAAGATGTTATTATGTCATTCCCGCCAACTATGCAATTCATATATACATCTAGCTAGCATTATAAATAGAACATGAGAACGCGATTCCAAAATTCGCACTATAATAGCGTTTATTCTTGGTTATGCTTTACTGATTTGACGAACACTGAAGTATTGCCATAGAAATGGATGAAAAAGCCAAATCACAATGCTGATATACAAAACTTAAAAAGAAATTACAATATTCTCCTTTAAAAGTATCAATGTCCATACCAGTTATTCAACTCCACATCCCCACTTTTTATTTTCATGTTTCGGTATACAAAATCAACAAACGAAACAATTTACAATAGATATTTCAGATATTATATATAGATATTTATAGATATAGATATATATAGATATTTCATCATCAAAAAACCATTACTCATAGAGACAATATAAAGGATATTCATCCATTGATAAATGACGGTCTGATTGAACCTTTAATCTGTGTTCAGATTCCGTGCTTTTTTAAGTTGAATTGACTCCAAATCATCGACAATATTAATAGAATTGCAGCCAACGTTAGCAAAGCGAATGCACAGTTTTTTTACAATTTAACAGGAGAAGAAAGTTTATCTAATGTGAGATTATCTAAAATTTCGTCGCTACCGAACACATAGCAGGCTGGTTTCTTAAAGCAGATTTCAAATATGATTCGCACAGTGCTACAGATATACAGGAAAAAATAAGTTAAACGCTCTCCTTTAGGAGTAATGAAATGAAAATGGTTGTCACTATGAAATAATAGATAATATGTTTTTAGAAACAGCTATTTCTCCTTCAAGATTGTCATAAATTACGACCTCATTAATTAGGAAGAAGGATGGTTATTTATAGGCGATTTCAAATTGGCGTATTACATTGTTACAGATTTATAAGATAGAGTGAAGTGCAATTCTCTCAATCTTTACGCTAGAAATAATGATTCGCATTACGAAGCATCACATAATTCGTTTTCTGAAACGCTGCTCTTTCATTTGGCGGGATGAGCCAAAAATTTCGGGGCAACTGACTAATGGTCAGACTCGTTAATTAAAGCAGATTTCAAATATGATTTGTACAGGACCCCGATTTGTACGAAATAGTGAATTCCAACTTAGACGATAGAAATTATAAAAAATCTTCCAACAAATTATCAGATAATTTGCTTTCTGAAACACAGTTCGGGCACGGATTGGAGTAGCTAAAATAATACCATTAGCAATCTCAGTACAGATTGGTTACTCAAAAGAGATTTTAAATATAATTTGCACAATGCCACAGATTAGGACGAATGAGTGATGTGCATTTCTCCAAAATTTGACGATAGAAATGATAATAATTTTTGTTATTAAATATCAAAAAAATTTCTTCCCGAAGCACGTCTTGTTCACTGAAGAGACTGGCTAAAAATAAGCCTCTAATAAAAACGAAGCAGGATGGTTATTCAAAGAAGATTTGAAATATTGCACAAACTCAATAAAATAAGACGAAAGAGTGAGTTGTAACTGTCCCGTATATGACATTAGGTAAGATAAAGGTTCTGCTTATGAAATATCAGGTAATCTTTTCTCTGTATCACAACTCTTTCAGTGTCATGTTAATCAAAATTACGCGCCTACTAATCACGGAACAGGCGGATTATTTAAAGGTTATTTCACGTATGCTTCGCACAATGCCACAGATTCAGAAGAGAGTTGTATATTTATCTCAAATTTAAAATTAGATATGTTAATAATTCCGGTTTTGAAATAACGGAAAATTTGTTTCCCCTATCAAAGCTATTTCACCGTTAAGATTAGCTAAAATTACGCGGCAACTAATTATGGAACAGCCTGGTTATTTCAAAGAGATTTCACATATGTATCGCGCATTGCAACAGGTTTAGACGAAAGTGTGAAGTCCAATTCTGCCAATTTTGACGTTAGAATTGATGATACTGCTTTAAAATATCAAATAATTTGTTTTCTGTAGCACAGTTACATCAGCGTCCGAATTAACTAAAATTGTCTCTACTGGTGACGGAACAGGCTGAATATGCGGAGTAAATTTCACATACGCTTCGCACAGTCGCACAGTTGCACAGATTTCGACGAAAGAGTTAAATCTTAATCGCCAAAATATTATTTTTTAAATTATATTCATTCTCGCGTTGAAATATCAGACAATTCGCTTTCTGAAACACAGCTCTTTCATTGTCTAGATTAGCTAACATTTCGCGCTACTAATCAGGAAACAGGTTGTTCATATAAAGAAGCTTTCAAAAATGATTCCTGAAGTGCCATAGAGTTAGAAGTAATAGTGAAACTTGATGCAAAAATGATAATGATTCTCGCTATGAAATATCAAACAATCTGGTTTCTGTTCAGATTAGTCCAAATTATGCTACAACTAAACACGGAATTGGATGACTATTAAAGTGAGTTTTCAAATTGTCATCGAAAATTGCCGCAGATTTATACGAAAGAGTGAATTCGCAAATCTTCATATTTTGATTTCAGAAATAATGAAGTTTCTCGCTATGAAAATGCAGACAATTCGCTTTTTTAAACACAGTGTTTACATTGCCGAGATTACCTAAAATTGCGCTGCTACTGATCACGGAAAAATGTGGTTGTTTAGAGGAGATTTCAAATAATTTTTTTACAGTGCTGCAGATTTTGATTCTAAAATGATAACGATTCACGATGAAAAATAGCAGACAATTCGCTTTCTGAAAAACAGCTCTTTCTTTGGCGGGATTAGCTAAAATTGCGGGGCTACAGATTAATGAACAGGCTGGATATTTAAAGCAGGCTTCAACTATACCAGATTTCGTCGGAATAGTTAAATTTGATTAGCTCAATTGTGTACTAAAAGTAATAATATATCTCGATATGACATATCAGACAGTACACTTTCTGAAACACAAAACGTTCACCGTCGAGATTATCTAAAATAAGATCAACACTGGAAACGAGACTGGCTGGTTATTTAAAGGAGATTTAAAATAGACATCATACATTGCCGAAGATTTAGACGAAAGATTGAAGTCCAAATCTCAAAATTTTGATTTTAGAAATAATAGGGATTCTCACTATGAAATATCGCAAAACTTGTTTTCTGCAGTACAGCTCTTCGAAAATTGAGATTGATTCAACCGAATGCCTATGCTGATCACGGTGTTATTTAACAGAGATTATAAATACATATAGTACAGTGCTACAGATTTAGATGAAAGAGTAAACTCCAGCTCTCCCGATATTCACGTTATAAATGACACTACTTCACGCTATGAAATATCTGACAGTCTTCTGTCTAAAATGCAGCCCATTCATCGTCGAGATTGGCTAAAATTTTACCGCTACTGATCATGGAAGATTTAAAATATAATTAGTACATTGTATTAGAATTAAACCAAAAAAGAATTGTGAAACTCTCTAAATTTTTACGCTAGAAATTATAATGATTCTCGTTCACAATTGTCAAATAATTTGTTTGCTGAAACACAGATCACTGACTGTCGAGATTAGCTAAAATTATTAGGCAGCTGATTACGGAACAGGTTCGATATTTCAAGGAAATTTAAAGAATGCTGAGTAGTCACAGTTTTAAACGAAAGAGTGAACTAAAATTGTCTCAATATTCACGTTGAAAATGAAAATAATTCTCACCATGAAATATCTAAAAATTTGCTTTCTGAAAACAGTATTTCCACTATCGAGATTAGCTAAATTTCCTCTTCATTTGATCACGAAACAGGCTGCAGAATTAAGGAGATTTACAAATATGCTTCGTACAATGCCACAGATCTAGACGAAAAAGTGAACTCCAATTTTCGCACTTTCTATGTTATAAATAATAATGATTCTAGCTATGAAATACCAGTTAATATTGTTTCTAAAACGCAGCTATCTAAACGTCGCGATGGGCTACAATTAGGTCTCTACCGATCACGGAGCAGGTTGGTTATTTAAGAGATTTTAGATGAACATAGTACATTACAACAGATTTAGACGAAATAATGAAATCAAAATCTCCCAATTTTGATTTTAGAAAAGATAAGGATTCGCGCCACGAAATTTACTTTCACCGTCGAGATTGCCTAGAATTTTACCACTACTGACCACGGAGAAACATGATTATCTAGAAGTGATTTAAAATATGTTTCGTACAGTGCCGCAGATTTAAACAAAATTGTGATGTTACATTCTTCAAATTTTGATACAGAAATAATGAAAATTAGCACTATGAAAAATCAGACAACTGGATTTCTGAAACACAAGTTTTTCACTGTCGATATCAGCTAAAATTTGCCGATCTTGATGACGGAATATCCTGGTTTTTACACGGAGATTTCAAATAAGATTCGTTCAGTGCCGCGGATTTAGAGAAAACATTAAAGTATGATTCTCACAATTTTTAGTTAAAATTCATAAGGATTCTCGCTATGAAGTATCAGACAATTTGCTTTCTAAAACACATCGTTCGCCGTCGAGATTAGCTAAAATTAGACCGCTACTGAACACAGAACGCGCTGGCTAATTCAAGTATTTTTCAAATACGCACCGCACATTGCCGCAGATTTAGACGAAATAGTGAAGTCCAAATATCGATACTTTGATTTCCGAATAGATAATAATTCTCGCAATGAAATGTTACACAATTTCTATATAGGCGAAACCATGCGCCCGATAAAGATTTGTAGAGGAGAACACAAAACGACCTGCAAATATGGACACATTCAAAGATAAGATCTAGCTAGTCATATGAAGGAAACGTGGAATGAAATAGACTGAGATGGAAGCAAACGCCTCACGTTATGCACCCGCAACAGATTAACTAGACAAATTAGAGAGTTGATTGAAATAAAATCAGGGAAGGATGTAATGAATGTAACATCGGTATAAAAAATCATTAGGCCCAATATTTAATAAAGCATTTTCTAGGATCAGAAGACGTGAGGCAGATGAATCTGAATTAAGTGCGAACCTTATTAAGAAACTCCGCTTTAGAAAATTGATTGTGAATGAACTAGACCGTTATCAATTACTATATCCTTATTTTTCGCAAAAAAATGTTTCAGTAGACGTTATACAGATTTATCTATGGTTAGGAGATAAGACATTATATATATATATATATATATATATATATATATATATATATGTATATATTTATATGATTAGAGACATTTGAATCACACTTTTGCTTATATTTATATGTTTTATACATATTTATATGTATTTTATATATTTATATAAGGTGTTATTAACGTAATAAATGAAGAATAAGTAGTCTTAGAGATCATATTCATTGTTCACAGCAAGCAAGTGTCTTCTAAAGAGGAGCTCAAAATGTGGGATATAGACTTATATATATAGATAGATAGTACTATCCATATGAATATTTATTCTATATACATATATATGTATGAACATATATGGTACAGATAGACACATTAACCTGTTTATATATATATATATATATATATATATATATATTAACATATATGATAATTACATATAGGTATATGTCAATATATTTAATGGGGTTTAAACATTGGAATAATAAATAAATAATTAGATTAAATTAATTAATAGGAATAAGAAAAAGGGAACAAATAATTAATTATATACATATTTAGGTTTGGAGACATCTGACTCACACTTTTTTTTAATATTTGTATATATGTTTTTATACACATATATATTTTAGATATTTATATAAGATGTGAATAACGTAATACATTAATAATACGTTGTCTTATGTAAAATATTCATGGTTAACGGCTAGAAATTTGCCTTTTAAAGAGGGACTTAAAAGGTAGAGTGATAGACGTATATATTGATAGATGGGTCTCTCCATATATTTTAATCTATAGATATACATATATGTATTAACATATACGGTACATATACACATATATATCTGTTCATGCATATTAGCATATATCATATTACATATATATATATATATATATATATATATATATATATATATATATATAGGCATAAATGTTATATATTTATTTAAGGTGGTATAAATAGTATTAATAAATAAATAATTAGTCTAAATTATTAAACAAAGAGAAAACAATTATTTATATATATATATATATATATATATATATATATATATATATATATGAGATATTGGACTCACATTGTTGCTTATATTTATTTATGTTTTTATACATTTATATGTATTTTATATTTATATAAGGTGTGAGTAATGTAATAATTGAATAATAATAATAATAGAAAATATTCATGGTTAACAGCTAGCAATTGATTTTAGGTATATATATATATATATATATATATATATATATATATATATATATATATATATATATATATATAAGGATTTATTTTAGTTGTATGGACATATATCCATATGCATTTATTTCTATGAGTTAACTTCGCAGCGTACTTACTAGTAGTTTGGAAGACCATTAGTTTGTCCATAATGTCTATTCTTTTCTCTCTTTATTCTTAACCTAAGCTTCGGTCTGTTTATTCACTCTCTTTCCATCTAGGTAACTTGCTGTCATATTTGAACTAATTTGTTACTAGGTGCGTAATACCTCATACGCAATGGCATACATTAGAGTTCCCGACTTAAGAGAAAACACAGTATTTGATTTTCGAGTTTATCGTTTTATCAGTGTTGGTATTTCTAATTTTGATTACCCTGACATCGCAACAGTACAGTTATAACAAAAATGTTCGATACCTTCTCTCTCTCCTTTAACATTCTGCACAAGAGATGAGATTATTTATACCGGGAATTTGAGATAGCTGCAATTATATATAACGATTGGTCTACTAATTGCAGATAGATGCGGATATATATATATATATATATATATATATATTTAGTTGTTGAGTGAGGGTTTCCATGTGCGATAGGAATATGCATATATTGAATTTAGTTACTGAAAAAAATTCTTTGTTTAAAACCATTGGTAAGTCAAAAAATAAAATATAAGTAGGACGGTTTCCCGAATGAGGTTACCACATTTGCTTAAATCTGCTATTGTGAGTATTGTGCTGTGTATATGTGACTATTGGCCTGATGATGGAACGGGAACTCGCGTTCGGCACTGTTGCCCGTAAACAAAAATTGGCTAGAACCGCATTTCCTATGGTTAATATGAACGATGTTGAAACCTTCGGAAGAAAGGGACGAATACACACCCAGCCTCATCGAAGGCAAAACAGATACAGACAGTGAAAGTGTGATCAAACGGATCTTTGTGAAACTTGAATAAAGATTGTTTTTGCGAACCTGGACTAATCGAAATTAACTGATCTGCCTTTTGACTAAAGCAGCTTTTATTGTTCCAGTAGGTTTCGTTTTTGAAATATTTCGGCTAAACTTATCGATAGCCTTCATCAGTCGCAATATACCTCACAAGTTTAACAAACGAAACTGTTGGTGAATAGCTACTACCCGCGTACGCAAAACGCGGTATTGCAGACAATTTGTTTCTCGATACACAGCTAGTATATTGTCGAGGTTATCTAAAATTACGCGGCAGCTGATTAAGGAACAGGCTGGCTATTTCAAGAAGATTTCAATTATGCTTCGTACAGTGCCACAGATTTCTATGAAAGAGAGGTCTATAATTGTCCCAGTATTAACATTAAAAGTGATAGTGATTCTCGCTATGATATATCAGCTAGTGTTTGCGGAAACACAGCTACGTCATCGAGAAGATGGGCTAAAATATTGCGGCTACAGACCAAGGAACAGGCTGGAAATTTAAAGAAGATATCAAATATGCTTCGTCGTACTGTGCCACAGATTTAGATGAAAGAGTAAACTTCTGATTCTAGCTATGGATGATCTGACAATTTTCTTTCTGCAGCACAGCTCGTTCTCCGTCGAGATAAACTAAAATTTTCTTTCTACTGATTACGGAACAGGCTGTTTATTTACCGCCAAATATAAGTATTATTCGTACAGTATAGTAAACTGGAATTTTCCTCCTATTGACGGTAGAAGTTATAATGGTGCTGATTATGAATTATCAGATAATTTGTTCGTTGGTTCATAGCTTTTATACCGGTAACATTAATGAAACATTATACTTGTACTCATAGAAATCGAGGTATCATATAAGTTATAGTACGTAAAATATGTACACATAGTCTAAACTTAAAATAGGAAAACCTAATTAAGCCGTATATAATTCCTATGACATGGCGGTCCAAATAAAGCATAATTATTGCTAGCTAGTATCTGAACGATCAAATCTATAAGCACTCAATTGCCTACATCTAGTCGATTGTCGACCAGGACAAATAATTAAGTAGTAGTTGTAATTAACAAAACAGATAAAAATTTTCATGATAAAGATTAACCAGTCAGATAGGCATATAATTTAACAAAAATTGATTGCGCGGGTGATGGTAACAATTCTTTAAATCAATCAATTATTGTTAAATTGTATTGCCTATATATGTATATGTGGCGAAAGCTGCAACCAGTAAATGTTCGTGACTGCACAGAAATTGTACGGCCGACATTTCCAGGCAAGTCCAATGTATGCGAGACTGCTAGAGGTGAGAGTCGCATATCTAAATTTGATTTCCATATATATTCAATGCGGTTTGATCCTCGATAGTCAGTTTGCCGTCGTACTCTGATGATGATCATGGAAGGTCGAAACGCGTCAGTGCGTGGGACTGGCGGTAGTTTTGCTATGTTGTCCGACGACTGGATATATACAACGGGATTGGTGTTTGCTTCAGGCTCGCAAAATTGATTTGAAGAATTGTTGTTTAAAGATAGGCATGTGTACTACTAAACACTGATTTAGACAGGCAGCCAACTCTTTCAAGCTGCACTATCACACCATTCTGTTTTAGCTGAGAAAAATGAATCGACAACATAATTTATCTTACCGCAATTACTCTTTAAGCGTTACAGATTCTGTTGAAATCATCTTCTGCTTATCTGCACGTTTTACTTAGTAATTCAGTCTATTGACTCCTACTAACTATACAAAGCATTCATTCTAAATTGGTCATGCATACTATAAACTGTTTCTTAAAACCCTTCAATTCATGAAGATCACCAAAATTTATTAAAGCTTCTCCTTATCTTTTCATTTCTTTATACCAAAATGCCCCAAGAGAGCTACGCAACTTAATTAGTACAATGATTAATATGAATTACCAATATTGGCTCTTTTTTGCATCTCGTTATTCTATCCCCCTCAGTTTTCCATATGACATTCCTAAGTTTTTACCTGTACTTCTTATTAAATACAAGCCCATTCGCAAACTATTTTAAGTTTTATCTCAATTTTTTGTAAAATCTGGGATATTTAAATCTAGTTACTTAATAATGTATAGTGTAGTTTTGATAGATTAAAACAAACCTACCCAATAGAAGTTATATTTATTCATGCTCTATCTTCAAACGACACTATAATTTTTCAAAGATGAATTTAGTTTCTAAAAGTCTATTTCTGGGCTATTGTATGATTACGCAAAAATCACTGAAAATTATATTCATTTATAATTTTTTTTCAAAATTTCAATAATCCTCAGATTGATTTCAATACAGTTTAATTACAACATTTCATCGATGCTGCAGGCAGTGTATTGTGAAATAAATAGATTATTAAAGTACATACAAATAATATTATAATACAACCAAAATCTATCACCAATTCTGGCATTTACAGAGATATTTTGTTCCTTATATTGAGAATTTTGAAGAACAATGGCGGATTACAACAATTAAAGAATAATTGATTGCGTGGGTGGTGGTAACAATTCTTTAAATCATTTTGCGCGCATGAAGTAAACACCAATCCCATTGTATTTAACCAGTCGTCGAACAACATAACAAAACTACCGCCAGTTATGTTGTTCGACGACTGGTTTAATACAATGGGATTGAAGTTTACTTAAAGCTCGCAAACTTAATTTAAAGAATGGCGGATTAATTTTAATTGTATTATGATTTTCTGTGTGCTGAATGTGATATTAATTTTTACACTGAGAAAGGTCTCCACAACGATTTTATTTAACTGCCGTGCAATTATTGAGAGCGGTAGGTTTCCTCTAGATGTTAAGTTTAGGAAAGCCTGCTTGGCGATATCCACATTTATAAGAATCTGACGTAGTCTGATGTTGACATCTATGAATCCCTCCCGGTAGTTGTTCATTAGCAAAATTTTGCTCAAGCAGCCTAATTCGTCCTCGATCTTTTTTTCAAAGCAGCTCTTCCTGATTATGTTTGCAAGGTTGTTAACTAGGTTTCTTTTGTGCGATTTTGGCACACTGCTGTTGCAATGAATGCATTTCACAGTGAAAGTAGATTTTCGGTGTATTGCCATTGTCAAATTATCATTTTTTCTCGATTAAGTTGAATATCCATCTCAAAGTTATACTGAATTGAAGAATAATGAAAGGATTTTGATTATATATATTTTATCATTATAAGCCAAACATTGCGTCAGGCAGCAAAGAAAATTCATCCAGCAAACGGGTTTATTCTTTGTTGGGAACTCGTTAAGTACGGAGCAAATTTTGCCGTAGGCGTGACTCGAACCGGGGTTGCTTTGCTTCGGAGAGCGGGAATCTACCCACGGTGCCATCCGTGACGCATACCACAAGCGATTTGAATGCATATACTAACTTATGCTTTTCGATTAACCTTGCCATCAGATAGAACTTAATTGGAAATTCTCAAGAACAGAAGTTCTTACAAGCCACTCTCGATTTGTAATTATACAACAAAAACCATGCAACTTCGGGAAGTCATTTTAAACTGAAGTATAATATCAGGATTTTGATTGAATATAAATCTGTTCATATAAAGTAAGCAACGCCTAATGTTTCACATGCAATTCTTCTCGCAGATTGTTTGCGTTCTCCATACTACATCATATATTTTGTAAGCCTTTCCATCAGGTAGATCATGTGGCATTCCTCTCGAATATAAGTTCGACTTAGCCATTCCAATCTTTCATTGTAGAACAGATAACATTCCACATTTCGTAGTGATATTGAATTAAAGATTTATGGCACGATGTTGATTTTATATACAAATGCCAAAAAACTTCAATTGAATATCACTCACTCAGGTAGCACAGTGTTTTCTTCAATTAAAAAAAACAATAATGTATATTATTAAACAAAGCAGTATCACAAAAGTTTAATTTTCATTCCTCAGTTTGTGTGGCGTCTGTTCTATAATGACAATTCAGAGCTGTCCGGTTGGAGCTTTAGGTAGAATTTTATTCTAAATGAAACCCATTGAAACAATGATGGAATATTTATAATACCAAGAATGTATATATATATATATATAACTTTAATTATGTAGAGCAACGGAAATAAATAAATAAAATTAACTTTCTGTGCATAAATCAGAAAAAGCATAAATAACTATATTGTGTATTCTAAATATATCTATACTTTGCTTTTTACTAAAAAGACATGCAACTTCACAAATTAACTCACTTGTAAAATATACAGCCAAATGTGAAAGAGATAATGACCAGTACTAACATCCCGAGAGAACAGAGCACGCCAATCATAGTTACTAAAGTAAAAAAAAAGTTATAAAAGTGAAAACTCACTTGAACATTAAGGAGATATCAATGAAAATCTACGAAATTATTAATAATAGTCACTGAATGACTTAAACTAACTTCTATTTACAGCAATGAAAAAGAAAAAAATCCATTTTCTAGGTACCTTTAACTTTTGAAAGAGTAATATATATTTTATACTTCCAACGAACAATTCTTATTCCAGGGAGTCTTTTACAGACAAATTGACGGCATACGTAGCGTTAGTCCTCCTGGACAAGTCTTGGCAAACATATACACGTATCATTAAGAAACAACTGGAATAAAACCATTTACCAGCGGAGCTCATACTTACGTACGCTACGTTGACGGTACCTTTATTGTCGTTGAAAAGAATGAAGATACAAATGCACTGCTACATCATATAAACAAGACAGACCAAGCAATCAGGTTTACACCAGACAAAGAACAAGACGGATATCTATCTTTTCGAGATGAAGGAAAAACGAGAAATAAGGAAAGTACCACCTCAAGGTTGGTTTACAAGAAATCAAGCTGGACTGGGCAGCATATCCATTATTTCAGTAGTGTGCCAAGGGCGTACAAAGGGAACCTGGTAATAAACTTGGGCACACGAATTCGCAGGATTTGTTCACCGAACAAAATCGAATTAGAGCTAAACTTGCTTCGCGAAATGTTGAGAAATAATGGTTATCCAGACTGGTTTATCGAATATAAATTGAAGCAACTAACAAAATCGAGACCAATTTGGAGGGGAACAAAATACCCCAGAGATTAATGCTAAGTGTCCCCTTTGGAGATGATCTTCCAGTTGTGGTCTTCAAAAGGAAAGTAATTCGAGCGACTAAAGCACAGTTTTCGTCAACACAACAAAACTTATGCGACCAAATGAAAAAGATAGCCTCTCTGTGACGTAAACAACTTTATATGTATACAAATTTCAATGTATCTGCAAACTTCATTACATCGGCAGATCAAAAAAGAGGCTCGAAACAAGAATAAATCAGTATCTACCTCAAAAATTATTAAATATGAGAGCAGCTCCTGCACAAAAATCAGCAATTTGTGGACATGTACTACTCACAGGTCATGCTGTAAGGAATAACGTTTTTTCAGCTGTTTACAATGCGAAAACGGAAAAAATGATTCTGGCTTTTGAAACTATTGAATTTAATAAGCTTCTGCAAGAAAAATGCAAAACTCGCATTTAAACTACATCATTCAATTAATAGGATGTTAACTCTGTTACTGCTTGCATATATGTTCGTATAGGACATTGTACCGTCCCATTGACCCACACTTCTTGATCAAATATATAGTGTGTATAGGGTGCAGTACTGGCTCCTATTGATGAGTTACCAGTAAGCGCGACACACATATGTACATGAGATTATATTTTTCGTTTATACTGAATTAGATTTATCTGGCCTTATTTGAACTAATTTGTTACTAGGTGCGCAACACCTAATACAAAGTTTTATATATTAGCCCTTCATATCAAACAATAAATAACTAATATGTCTTTGTAACCAGATACTTTTTTTTAACTGTGGGAAATGACCAAAATTTGCCTTGGAAATGTTAAGCAGACTAATGATGGAAATTAAATCTAGATAGCAAAAACATCATTCAAGATTGTCAATAAATAATATTTTTTTACTTACCCATGGAATTTTGGAGATCACTGTCATTTTTTAATAAAATTGTTACGGATGGTGAAATGCCATCCACAATTTTAACGACACTGACAGAAACATTGGTCAATAGACCAACTTCTGCGCATAATAATATTTTAATATTTAGAATACATTCTTTCTTGAAGGTAATTGAGAGGTTAATATTAACACATTCACTCAAAGTTACCTGTTGCCTTTGATAAATGTCAACATGGATTTACAAGAGGTCACTCAACCACAAAGAATAATTTTTCCATGTGGAATCATATCATAATCCTAATTGAAAAAAAACTTGGATGCATTAATAATCTTCATAGATATCTCAAAAGTGTTCGATTCAATTTATTTGGATGCTATTATCAGGGTTGTAATTTCACAAAAGACGAACTCATATATTTTAAGAAAACTGAAGTTTCATAAATATAAGAGAACCAGTGCTTCTCAAGTTTAATATATATAATCTAGACAGCTTCAGGCCACCTCAAGAATATCAAAAAGCTCGTTCATGGGCCCGATATTATTCAAAATACTGTTTGCGTCATTAAAAAAGGTGCTCCTATGTGATCAGATAAGTAAAGTCGTTGATGATTTGAAAATTGCCTTTCCTATTGTTTATAATAATATTGAATGTTTTATAAACAATATAACATTGAATGTTAACAATTTAAGTAGCCAGTTAATGACATATGGATTGATTTTTTTTTAAACGCAGGCCTTAAAAATTGATTATGGAACTGATTTTTATTATGTAAATTTCCATGATTCATTGGTTGCTGATGTTAAAAAAATCCGATTAAAAACACGAATACTGATCTTGATAATTCTATTCATTATACAGCTTCTGCGGAAAAGCACATTGAATAAAAAGAAGGCCGAGCCAAAAACGATTGGCATTGATACGAAAAAAAAATATCGAAAAAATACAAATAATATACAATACAAACATATACTATTTGGATAAAGCCTATCTGTGGCAATAGCAACCGTTGAGACTAAGTACGCACCAAGAGTCCTATATAGAGCTGATATTAATTCAACATAAATTCCACACAGGAGCGCCAGTATTAGAATGAAGTAGACAGCACAATGACAGAAGCCGACTTCGGGTCGCAGATGTGAACATAACTAATAAATATTTGTAATTTGTTTTACTTTATCGATGCTCTTTATCCTATCAAAATCCTATGTGTAATAGAATAAAAATAAAGCAAGTGTGTAAAGTTTACTATCGCTTCTGATGGGTTGGAAACGTCGATTAAAGGACTGACTGCACAGATGAATAATTTGACTGTAGATTTAGGTATAATTAAGTCTCGACTAGATGATACATTAATAATAAATTCTGATGGAATCAGCATAAACGACCCAACTAATATATGTGGACTCAAAACTAACTTAGAAAATCAGCTGCAACCAGGAACCCATTAAATAGCGTTATTATAAACCCTAAATAGAAGTGTTGTAAAATATATTTGTCCTTTGTCTTCTACAACCGCTGAATCTAGGTTACAACTTTTGACTTTACAATACTTTTAATATAGAAGATTAAACTATTGCATAAAAATATTCCACTTAAGTCAATGGACAGGTGTGTTTATATGACCCCGATTAAGTAGACTGGAGTTTATCTGCAATTAATTTGCTTGTTTTTGGAAAGCTTGTTGGAACACTCTCTTATTCTCTAAAAAAATACCTTATATATAATTAATTACCAATCATACTACGAGAAAAATCTCCAGATATAACCTTGTTTAAATTATTGACTGCTAAAAAGAAAAAAAACGATTGTTTTGATCTTTTATCAGTTCGAATTTGACAATACAGTTGTTCATCATATTATCTAATAGTTTGTTTAGATTTGTTTTGATACAAATGAAAATATTTTAGTCTACGTATGATACTAAAGCACTGTTTAGCCAAAATAATAACTAAATACTGTTTTCTGAAGAACAATAAACTGAGTAAAACAAGTAAAAATTGTAAAATATTCCGTTGTTTTATCTATTTTTAACTTATAAAATCAGCTAATAAGCATGGTTAGATAGAGAGAATTTATTGGTTAATTGCATTAAATAACAATTTTGTTTTGTTGTTATTTAAATGGCTTTATACCAAATATCTTATTTTATAATTCTACAATTCTATATAAATGAAAGAAGGTAAATTTCATTTAAGTTGTATTCTCGAAATAAACCGGACATTACCCAATTTGCTTTTAAATGTGATCTTCTTCCTAAAAAATACTGTGTCATATGTATGTATTTATGTATGTATTTATGTATGTATGTATATATGTATGTATATATGTATGCATGTATGTATGTATGTATGTATGTATGTATGTATGTATGTATGTATGTATATGTGTATGTATGTATGTATGTATGTATGTATGTATGTATGTATGTATGTATATGTATGTATGTATGTATGTATGTATGTATGTATGTATGTATGTATGTATGTATGTATGAATGTATGGTAGTATGTATGTATGTATGTACATATGTATGTATGTATGTATGTATGTATGTATGTATGTATGTGTGTGTGTATGTATGTATGTATGTATGTATATTTGTATGTATGTATGTATTTATGTATATATGAATGTATGTATGTATGTATGTATATATGTATTTATCAGGCGGTTCATTAGATGGTTGTGAGGCACTTGAGGCAGTAGCTGTTAATTTACAACCGCTGGTAGATAGAATAATAGCCAGACTACTAGAAACAGTTCAGCACTGTAGCACGAAGGGCTCCGGCCTGCAATTTCATGGCCCATGCTCTCGTCATTAGTCAATAATTAATAAACTCATATCAGTTGGCTGAAATTGTTGATAAATGTAAAGATTAGATTGGCAAGCTTAGACGTAGTATATATAAACAATAATAAACCGGTACCTAAAGCCCTGGATTGTTTTCGACGTTTTCTAATTAAACACCCCTTTAATATTAGAAGTAAAATAATGGCTGGATTTGTCATGGAGATGATCTGTATATGTATGTCCTCTACTTATTTTAATTTTCTTAATGTATTTAGTAAACAAATTCGAGGTTTTCCAATGGGACAACAATTGTTGGTCCCAATAGCAAATATCTTTATGCATTATTAAGAAAATACTCTTTTGGAGAAGACTCAATTGAAAGTAAAATTGTACCTGCGTTTGACGGATGACATATTAATGATCTGGAACCATGGTGATAATGAAATGGTAAAGTTCTTAAATTTAGTGAATCGAATGAGCGAACTTCTATTTACTCTGGAAAGTGAAACATCAGCTGAATTAACAATTTTGGATGTCAATAATTAGAAATGTTCAGAAATTAGAAAAAAATATTTATAGGAATGATACTTATTCCAGAACTCTTCTTAATTTCAAATCGAATAACCCGTATCGTATGAAAATCTGTATTTTAAAGTCATTAAAATTAAGAACCCTTGGAAGTTAGAATTAGGTAGACTAATGGTTATCCTCTTCATTTAATAGATACAACAATGATGGATGTCGAGAGAAAATTTAATCCTAATTTTAGGTACATTAAAGAGAACAAGGAGAAGGAAGAGCGTAAGGTCATGGTATTACCGAACTCTATATTAAGTAGGAAAATGAAATAAACAGCTTTAAAATACAATATAAGAACCGTTTTAAAACAGTCCCTTAAACTAAGCACTATACTTCCTAATAAAAAAGAAAAAATGAACCCTTGGAAACACCAGGAGTGTATGCAATACAATGCAATGATTGTAGTCTCATGTATGTTGGCGAGATCATGCGCCCAATCAAGGTAAGAGGTGAACATAAAACTGCACACAAATACGGACATATTGCTAAATCTGATCTTGCTCGTCATGTAGTGGAGACTGGACACACTATTAACTAGGATAATTGCAAAGGCATAGCAATACCTAGTCGTAATAGGGTGACTAGATTGATTATAGAATCTATGGAAATTAAATCTAGACATAATGATCTGATTGAAACAACTGTTGAAAAATGGTTAGGCTCGATTGGGAATACCGTATTAGCTAATGGCAGGAAAAGACGATTGCATGAATTGGAAACAGAAGCTAGCTCCAGTAAATGATTAAGAACATCTGATTAAGATTGACTAATTAGTTGGCTTATTGTTCAAGTAATGGCTAATCAATTAGTGAGAATATAATCTTTCTAAATTTCACACCTAACTACTCGTTTGATTTTAAAACTGTAAATGATTTTAACGCTTATTTTTGTTCCTTTCAACCCAACCCTACCTATTGAGATCATTCTAATAATACAGCATTTCAAATATTTAGAATAAATAATTAATCTGGCGCGTACCAAAAATAAACTAACGTCTACTGACCGCAGTCTCATTTAGATGCACGTACATGTGTATCCATAATATTTAACAGAATCTTTTTATTTATGTATACACACGCACGTCCACATTCGTGATGTGCCTTATTTTAATGACATGGGAATAACTGCTATCAACAAACCTATTCTGAGTAAAACCTGTGTGGTTTGAATTGAAATTTAACATTTGGATTGGCTATTGGGATTTATGATTTTATCACTTATAATGGCACGTATTTATGACGAGTGTTTATAAATTATTGGTCTCCCCCTTCCAGAAAATGTGAGGGCAATCTTAGTTACGTTATTTTACATGTAGTGTATAAAACAAATAGTCAAACGCATGAAAATGGTAAATTCTTATTCAGCCACTCTAGTCTCACTTAGTTAGATAAACATAACAGCTACGTAGATGCACACACACACACACAAACTTGACACGCGGCTATCAAGTGAAAGATCAGTCTGAACTATAAATAATATGGCCAGAAGAAATAGTTTGCTATGTAATACTGGTGAGGATGGACCAACTGAAGTAGGCTGCCAATAAAGACAGCCGAAATATTTTATTGAAGAAAGAAAACTACTGCAAAACTAATGGGGCTAAAGTTTCCCTGTCATGTCAACTCTCCAGTCTTTCGTCACACGCATTTAGGATTCGATCGTTTCGAGCTACCTAACACTCGTATCAGATTTAGCCATTTTGATATTTTTGCTCTTCCTGAAGTACGTAGCTTGGCTATTGCATGTGTATAATCAATTGACATACAAAATAGCTCGAGTCAAGATGTGCTGACTATTACCTATGCGTTCTTGCTACACTGGATGGTAAGATTTTAGCTATCAAACGTATTAGTTGCTGGCCAGGATGCCAACTTCATGACGTGTATATTCCAAGATAATCAACAGATCCTACAAATCGACTAGTGAAATACAACAGCGCTCAATCCTAAGTGCAACGTCTTGAGGAACGCACACATCGCGTGGTTAAATTGGCTTTATGCGCATATTGCCAACAGTCCGACTGGCTTATCGAACTCCATTAGTACACTCAAAGAATGCGTTCTATGTATTCTGATAACATAAAGGCCTCAGTGTCACAAGTCGCATTTGGTCACAATCAGCAACTCCTACAGATCTAATGAACGGTTTTGAGACAATTTATGAGCCACCAACGACAGAAGTTACACATCAACTACAACACGTCCTAAATCGTCTGCTTCCACAACCAATTAACGAACGCCATCCGTCTTGCGTTTTGAAGGCATTAGACATTTGCAAGCAAGCCAACGTCCGAATCAAAGCTATATGGTTTACACTGAAGCCGAAGTATACTGAGCTCCATCCGATAATTAAGCGCGGTCCCAAGTTCTTTGTGATTAATTACAACGGAAGTGATAAACCGATATACATTCATCGATTGAAGCCTGTATTTGAGTTCTGTATTCGGACACCAACTATAGCAGGAATTGATAACGATCAAGAATATGGGCAATTGTAATATCAATAGTCAACAATCATTCCAAAGATCAAATTTACAAGCGTGAAATAAACACCAATCCCCTTGTGCTTAACCTATCGTCCAAAAACAGAAAAACTAACGTCAGTCAACAAGCATGTCAGGGCATAAAAAGCAAAGTGGTATCACGGAAACTACTTTATAGCACATTCAAGTAACGAGAACTAGGCCTCGTCCACTAGTTCGATTTAAACTTGACGTAGACTACATCAATTTTGGCGACAGGTGATGTAGCACGGCTCTTTTTAGAGACATTTATATTCTTACAAGAAAAGGACTATTTTTAGTGTGCTGGGTTTACTAGTGCTCTCAGTAATAATTTAAGAACAATTTTCATTTTATTCTTTTAGAGCATTCTTTTCTCATTATTGAATTTCTTCACTTTATTTATATAATTACTTAGTTACAATTTTGACAGAGTGCGATCACTTTTAAGTTGCGCGTTCTGGAATTCTTGGGGATAAACTGGATAAGCTTATTTTTCCGTAAAATCTCGTAGAAAATTTGATGGTATTTTGAAATTTGTGGAACTGAATGTTCATTTGATAATATTGAAAATATTCGAAATAATTTTAATCGTATTCAACGGTATCTTTATATTTGATGAAGTGGGACAGAATAAGATTCAAGGTGGGATAACATAATATCAAAATATGGAAATATTGATCCTACCGACATCCGTCCGGGTATATATATATATATATATATATATATATATATATATATATGCATATATATATTATGAATTATATGTGAAGTACCTGGTAAAATAGATCATATAGGATCAGAAGGATATTTCAAAGTCAGCTCAATAAAACGTTGTAATTTT
Source organism: Eudiplozoon nipponicum (assembly GCA_029291075.1). Lineage (NCBI taxonomy): Eukaryota > Metazoa > Platyhelminthes > Monogenea > Mazocraeidea > Diplozoidae > Eudiplozoon > Eudiplozoon nipponicum. The sequence goes on from JAQBSW010002583.1 coordinate 66,156, forward strand.
AGTTACTCATCCGTTTCGGTCTTATTGGTTTCATTTAAGTCCCATATAAAATGATAAAATATACAGTGGTTACAGATCTATTATAGTTGTAGAACACTTACGTGTTCTCGAAGAACACGCACGACCGTCGAATCCACAAGCAGGAGTGTGCGGAGGAGGTCGGTTTTCCTCATTAACCCAATCGATTTTCTTATTTGGCACACCTTTGTATGTTTGCGATTCACCAAGAAAATCGGCTACCACCTAAATTGAAATATAGAAATATGAAATAAAAATAGATGATGAAATACACATAATCGGGCCCATCAATGAAATGGGAATGCTAGTTATATATGAGTATAAACAAAGCACTAACGATTCTGAAACTAAAAGAAGGTCCCAGACTCATTGCCGAAAAAGCTCTCGCTTCGAGACTACAAGAAATAAAGGAGATTTACTTTCCAGGTTGAAGCAAATCACGAAAGCTAAAACCTATTTCTGACCGCACTTTCGCAGTTAGTTAATCAGAAACAATCTCCGTGTAACACTTCATAGCTTTTACTTATACTGTCCGATCTCTGCTTCAGCACAGCCGATTCTGTTACGAATTATACAGCAGCAAGCACGACAAAAGGTAGTGCACAAAAAGAATGAATATCAGTTTTGGTAGCAGACATCTGAAGACAAATAACAATTGCAGACAAAAGCTCTAGTAGAGATCATTTACAATGCAAGACACTGTAGCCATGTCAAGGACAGAAAAATAAAATGACTATAAAAACCCCGTGTAAGAATTGCCGAAAGAGAAAAAAAATAATGCGGGAATACTATGCCCTGAAGGACTCATCTGTATCTAACAAGAGAAAGCGAGTTTATAAAACTTGAAGAGCTGCTTCGTTTGCCACATCTCTAATCAACCACATTTGCTTAAATCTGCTATTGTGATTATTGTACTGTGTTGCCTGAGGATGGTGCTGGAAAGTAGGCACCGAAACGTCGCCAGTAAACAAAGATGTGATAGAACCGCATTTCCAGTTGAACGAATAAGAAGTCAACCTGATCAAAGACAAAACAAAATTGGAAATTGTGATCAATCGGATCTTTGTGTAACTGCCCGTGTACAGCTATTACCCGCGTACGCAAAACGCGGCATTGGAATATATGAAGCTAACACACCGCAAAATTTTCAAAAAATACTTTCACTATTCACTTGATTCGTCATCATCTTAATACTTGTGTTTCTGTTTGTAAATATGGCCATTGCAGCATTCTCGGCCTCCAATGTGACTACTGTAGCATCTCTTATCTCGTCAGGAGACGGCATTGCCATTCTGAATAAGCCTTCGAGTGCCACAGCGCAAGGTTCGTCGAGCATGTAGAAGAAAATTGTACTGTGCTCAGGGTCCACATTTTCATCCAATATCTGTGTAGCTCCGTCAGCTCAACCTCCCCAACATGACGTAGTCCACGGCTCGTAAGCAAATACATGTAGACCATCAAGCATAGATTTTTCGCTGGATAGTGTTTATAGCATGAGTTAGTTGATGCAGGTGCTCCTAAATATCTGCAATGGTGCAGGACATGTGAGGCCCATGGGTTATGGATTTCACCACTTGTACCAAATTCCCAAGAAACTCCATGAAATGTCACATGGAGCCGGCTTATCCTCCAAAAGGAGTCAGCCGCAGTAAAGTAAAGTAAAGTAAGTTATGGATTTACGTGGCAGGCGTGCCTGTACTCCATAGACTTTGGTTGCCGGAAAAAAGCGTGTAGCTGTTGATAGTGTAAACCACATGGCGCGCACGATAAAATATTTATTTCCAGCCTTATAGCACCAAAATCTAAATATCTTTTATTGTACGGTGCGCTCGATTCGCCGTAACGTTGATCAGAAGGTGATAAATTGATGTCCTGGGGTGTTCTATGTAAAAGTTCTCGCTCACTACCCTAAATTCACGCGCTCGATCTGTGCGCTCTAGTCAGTCGTAATAATTAGTGATGCACCAAATTGAATGAGACAGCCTCTCTTTCACACATTATAATCTTGTCAAACTCAACGCATTGGGCAAACCTATCGAGTGTAGGCTGCACCGTCTTCCGCCACAGATAGCGGTCCTACCAAATCGATAGGGAAAACTTGGTTTCGTTCAATGGCATTGAAATAACTCTGGGTGACATTTTCACTCTTTTGTGGCTTACAACGCTGACATGTACTGTATTTCTGACAATAACGACGAATCTGTTTTGCCATACCGGGTCAATACAATCGCGGTTTCAATGTTTTTATGATGCACATCGCAGGGATGCCCCAGCGTTTCATACCAATAGGCCAAAATTCTGTTCGTACAGACTCCAGCACCAATCATTACACTATTTGTCCAACTTTTCTCACCAGCAGCACCTGTTGCAGGGTAAATACTTCATATGGTGTAGATACCTAGGTGAAGTTTCTAAACTGTCTGGCTAATTCTTGCTATGTGAAATCACTGTTCTGTTCTTCGGAGACTTTTATAAATGACTACATCCGAACAACAGAAATTCTGCTGAGTACATCGGCTGCAGCCTATTCGATACCGAGTCGACAGTGAAGCATTACATCGTATTCTTCGAGTTTTTGAATAGCTTGTTGTAAACTTTTCTTTCCAAAACCTCATGATCACGTATGAACTAATAATTTGTTAGCAGCAAAAAAGTTTATATTCCCAACCATGAGAAAAAACTCATATTTTCTTAGAGCCAACTCTACTGGTAATATTTCCTTGTCAAAGACGATATAATTCCGCCCCGTTTTCGTGAGCGTGCAATTTATATATTTGACTGGACGTCTGTCGGCTTGTAATACAGCTCTTAATCCTGTCGGAATTATCTGCCACAATTTAAAGTCAAATTGTGAAGACTAGCACTTTATACTTATATTAGTAAACACAGCTTAGGCCTTCTCTAAATGGTATTTTAGTAATATTTAGCATAGGAAAGTTGTTTTGAGAACCGGCGATTCACGCAAGATATTTTCTATATAAATTCATCATGCAAATCTGCGCAATTTTTCTCCAGTGGTGAGGATCGGGAAATTCTACATAGGCTGTACGTTCGAATCTAAGGGTATATCTCCATCTGATGAAACTGAGTTGCCCAAGAACAGCACTTTCGGACCTAACCACACCTGGACTACAATATAACCGTCATTCTGCAACTTTGGACAGCATCTTCTGCGACCGAGTACGCAAATGTTGTTCGACAGCTGTCCCAATAATATCAACGTTAAAATACGCTGCAGTACAGGGTAAATTACACACGTAGGATTCCATCAGTTTTATAACACCGTCGGTGTGTCCTCTAGAATAAACGGAACCCGAATTGAAATGGCTTAGGAGTACCTGTGCGAATACTTTTCGCCAGTTTTCGGGCTCGACGCTAGTTTTCCACACGCCTTGATTTTACAAAAGCACAGCATACAACTTACCACACACGAATATATTGCGCAAAGTTGACATGGATTAGGGATCATGTATAGTGTCCGCAATTAATTGCCAGAAATCAGCCTCAGGTTGGAGCGACCAATTATTTTCGTAACATAAATCGTAGGAACTCGACAAACAGATGAAAATAGCTCTAGAACGCCGGTCTCTATTACAGTTAAAGACGCATGAGTGACCATTAGTGGTTTCATTGGAGGTGAACCATATACTTATGGTAGTTCGTAGCCATCGTTTAACTATAGCCACAGTTTAATGTGCTCGAATGTATGCCAAACACATTCGATAAAATTAAGGCGTTGGGACATAATGTCATACTGGACTCCAAAATCTATCCAAATATCGGGCAGCCGATTTGTCTCATTCTGACGTTATACTCTGATGACGATCACGGAAGGACTAAACGCTCCAGTACGTGTGACTGACGGTAGTTGTGCACACGAAATTTATAGCCAAGTGCAACGTTTGCAAGACTACTAAAGGTGAGAGCCACATATCTAACTTTGCTTTTCGTATATAGCATTTCGGTTTGATCTCCGTTGGTCAGTATCCGTAGTTCTCTGATGATGATCATGGAAGGCCGAAACGCGTCAGTACGTGACTGACGGTAGTTTTTCTATGTTGTTCGACGACTGGTTAAATACACTTGGATTGGTTTATTTCATTCACACAAACTTTATTAATAGAATTATTATAACCACCAGCGCAATTAAGGATAGTTTGATTGTTTAACTCATATACATGAGGAAAAAGATGAAGAACGATAATACACGTGAATGTACACAAATTGGCGATCACGAAAGAACGAAACGCGCAAATAATTGACTGACGGCAGTTGTGCTAAACTGTTCGACTGTTTAAACACACTGGGATTGGTGTTTATTTCAAGCTCAAACACATGATTTAAATAATTGTATTCACCACCTGCGAGATCAGTGGTTGTATAAATGTAAAACTTATATATACGTCGCGAAACAATTCAGAAGATTAATGTTTGTGACTGTATATAAATTGTGCAGCTGAAATTTCCAGTCAAGTACAATGTATGCAAGACTACTAGAGGTTAGAGCCACATATCTAATTTTGCTTTTGGTTTATAGCCATGCGGTTTGATCTCCGTTAGTCAGTATCCGTCGTACTCTGATGATGATCACGGAAGGTCGAAACGCGTCAGTACATGTGACTGACGGTAGTTTTGCTAAATTGTTCGACGACTGGTTAAATATACTTGGATAAGTTGATTTCATTCCCGCAAACTTTTTTTAAAATAATTGAATCACCACCAGTACAATCAACGATAGTTTGATTGTTTAACTCATAAAAATGTGAAAAAAGATGAAGAACGATAATACTCGTGAATGCATAGAAATTGGACAGTCGAGATTTCCGGATACAGACCATGTATGCGAGACTGCTAAAGACGCGAGCCACATATAGTTTTGCTTTACATAGATATGTATTGCGGCTTGATCCCCGCTAGTCAGTATTCCATCGTATTCTGATGATGATCATTGACGGTAGAAACTTGTCAGTATGTGAGACTAGCGATAGCTTTGCATTATTGTTCGACAAGTACGCAGAATTGATTTAAAAAACATTTACAAGTCGTCGTCTTGAAACTTCCATATTCTTTATGTGGTTGACGTAAGTTTTGTCAATCAAGTAATATGGCCGGGATTTTTGATAACCAGAAGTTAATACTAGAAAAAATTAGACTACACGATACAAAACAGTACCACCGCCCGTATAATATATCAAGAGAAATCTATTTAAACTTGTATTTGAAACCAAATTGATACTCAAGTATATATTAGGCATAGTGCCGAAGTAACAAGTTATTTCATATTGGACAAGTAGGGTATAGTAAGGTCATCAGTATAACAAATATTATCCTATTAACACTTAGGTCTTAGTTTAATCGTTACTTCACGGTTGCAGCTATAATTATATTGGTATAATTTAATTAAAATTAATTAAAGGTCAAATGTAGTAGCATATGCAATTCATCTCCTTAAACGGTTTAGTAAATATTGGTTCAAACTCATCAACAGAAGCCATTTCATTAGACGAACATACGCCTCCACAATATGTATTATTTTGGGCAGCGCAATCATAATATGCTACTATTTTGCAATTTACTATTTTAGGTCCACTGATAAAACTCGTGGGTCGGTAAAATTTTGATTCATTCACATTACAATGTTAACTTTTTGAAAAAACCATTTGGCTTCACCTCCGCAACCATGAGGTAGTCCGACACGTAGGCGAGTGAATGCAAGTTGTCTTGCATAGGTTTGTCGCTGTGTGACGCAAAGAGCTTGGGTTAGCTGATGTAGGCGCTCCTGAATATCCGCTGTGATGTAGCTCTCATGGGCTCTTGGCATAAGTGTTTGTCTAGCAGTTGTATCTACCCTCCATAAACTATGATTGCCTGGAGGAATATTGTAAATGCTGATACAGTAAATCGAATGACGCGCTCGTGGCAGGACCCCGCCAGGACTCCGAGGTCTCCTGGAACCAACATCACATTACTTTCTTCATCGTCCTGTGGATTCGCTCGGCTGTCGCATTAATCTGAGAACGATAAGTTGCTGTCCGGGAGTGCCCTATGTAAAGATACTTGTACAACTGATACATTTCCCTCAAAGTGAATTGCGCCCTGGTCGGTAACAACACGTGGTGCAACAAATCGCCTGAGAAACTTCTTTTTTAAGTACTTTTCAATCTTCTCTGTTGTCATTTTCCTTTAATGTTAAACTCAACACATCGAGTATATTTATCAACCATAGAAAACAGATAAGCTAACCCGCCGCGAGACATCGGCAGCAGGACCGCCGAGTCGATAGGCAAAAATTGGTTTCGTGTAGTGGTATTTAAATCGATCGTGGTAACTCTTTGCATGGCTTACAATGCTGACATGTTGTGCATTATTGAAAATAGCTATGAATCATTATTGGCATGCCAGACCAATAAAATCTCGATTGATGAGATGCCTAGCGCGGGAATGTCTTATAGTTTCACTTATAAAAAACATCAATCATGATCGTATAGACTCCGACACAGCCCATTGCTCTGTTTGTCCATCGTTTCACACCAATAACACCTGTTGAAGTGTTATTCTTTATATAGTGCACATATCGATGTGGCGTTTTTTAACTTGCTGGCTATTTATTAGCACGTGGCATCACTGTCCTGTTCTTAGGACACCATAACAAGTGTCGAAACTAGAACAGCAGAAATTCTGCTGTGTTAATCGGCTGCCGCATTCTCGATATCGGCTATATAGTGAATCGCAACAATGCACTGGTATTTCCCAGTCGGTAAAGACGCCAATATGCCCATCAATGATAAAATATCTAACTTTCGTAGGGTCCATTTTACGGCCAGTAGTTCTATTTCGGTGACAGTAGTTTTTCTCCACTTTAGTGAAAACACAAGATAAATTGCGCCAGAAGTCCGTCCGCTTGTATCACTTCTGCTAGACCAATATCTGAAGCGTTTGGCACAATTGACATGGTTCTCGCCGTGAAAGTCAAAACAGGGCTTTATATCAACTTCTGCGTATTGGATAAAAAGCATTTTGGGCCTCCTGTCTCCAACGAAATGGTATCTTAGCATCAGTTAACTTAGACAAAGATTTTCAAGTAACACCCATCTCCAAGAGATTCGGTTTATAGAAATTCATCTCACCAACAAACCGACGCAATAATATTCTAGTGATGGGTACCTGATAATCCTTGATAGGCTGTACATTTTTATCTAAGTGCATACATCCATATGTTGAAACTGAGTGACTCAGGAACCGCACTTGCCGAACTATCCGCATTTTTTTCAGGATTAAAATGTAATCGCTAATCTACGGTTATGATCAATATCTTCTGTAGTCAAATACGCATTTTTATTCTGTAGTATCACATATAATGGCAGTATCAACGTACGTTGTAGTACGGAATAAGTCGGACACGAAGAATTCTATCATATTTTGGAACACATTCGGTGCGTTCTTTAGATCAAATGGTACCCAAATGAATTGGAAATGACGTTGTGGAACCCGTTCGGCTACTTTAAAATAGTCTACTATACGAACGCCAATTTTTAAAAAGTCCTGCTTCAAATCAAGTACGGTCAACCGCTCGTCTCTCTCTAGCCGAAAGTATGGATCACGCAGAACCGGCATGCGATATGAATCAGGTTTGATTGTCGTGTTTAATTGCTGGATATCAGCCGTTGATCGAAGCAAACCATCTTTTTTCGTAAAGTATATCATCAAATCTAAAAGCAGAGATAAGGATGGCTCAAGAACGCCGGTCTCTATCAATTTTTGGGTAACCTGGGTCGCTGCTGCTAGGTTTTGTGAAGGAGCGCCAAATATTCATCGAGCTTGTTAACCTTTGTTCAATTATAGCAAGAGTTTAAAGGGATTGACCGTTCGCCAGAGATACTCGGAATCTAGTTTCGCAAAGGCCTCGAAACACTGTAGGACTGTATATCGATTGTATGGAACTCGTACTCTACGACCTTGTGAGGTGCATACGTTTATTCTAACAATCAACGTTCTTTACACATTTTCTAATAGTCTATCCTTAACAGGGGTGCCTGGGTATTCGTTACAATAAACCATAAGGCAGATATCATCATTTATTAATAAATTAGTGTACCATTTGACCGTAGACACCATCAGGCTAAAGCCTGACAAAAAGTTTCTTTTTTCAGTTGTATCTTGTTTAACGTCCAAGACATACGCAACAACGACACATCAGTTCCAGTATCCTATTACATAATCACAGGTTTTCCGTTGAAGAGCTCTAGAAACGTGACTTTAACAAAAATCCTTAAATGTGACGACATTTTTAAGATTTCTATTTCTCCGAGGGACATTTGATTTTAAGCAGACTGTAGGACGTTCTGCTTATCCTCTTCCGTCGAATCATAATTATATGAACCCGAAGGGTTTTCTTTTGGACAGCAGCTCAGTTCTCAAAGTTATTGAGTTGGCAGACCTTGTTGCCCCATTAAAATGGTCATTCTCTTGCAGAATTATACAGACTTTGCTACCCAAAAGCAATGTACTGGTCACGGATGGAGTTTTTATACATTGAGACCCATCTAATCCACTGGCTGCCCCCGTCGGTCTCGGACAAGTTGTGGATGGCGCAAAGAATTCCAATAAAGTATGTCGCCTCTGCTGACTGTTGTAACGGAGCTTATACCGGATGTCTTAGACCCTACTGTAATTGCCATCATTGCCGAACTTTGCAGAGCATGGATTTTTTCTTTCAGTTCTCCCGGCATGCTCAATAATACACCATATCCGGCTCATAAACATTATGGTCTCATGTAGTTGCCAACCGAGCAGATTTAGTTAGCTTGGACAACCACACTGAGTGGTGAGGGGACACCACTTGTACCAAATTCCCAAGAAACTCCATGAAATATGGAGCCGGCTTATCCTCCAAAAGGAGCCAGCCGCAGTAAAGTAAAGTAAAAAAGTAAGTAACCACACCTTGATGCGTGCCCTCGTATCCAAGAACAGTTCATCCTGTAGTTGTTTAACTCCGCCTAATTATAAAAACAACTCCTGAGGCGTGGCATGAAATTGATCCTCTTAGATTTTGTTATGATTGATTCATCTAGCATTGACCTAATTATCTTTTACTCTGTAGTAAGTTTATCACATTTGCGTACAAGTTTCTAACCAATGTTTTCAATCTATCAGCAGAAGCGTTTTTTCAAGACACACTCACACTTTAGTAAAACAAATTGAAAATAATTATTATATCTTATTAACTTCTACAGCTCAACTGCTTCTTCCATCATTCTCTTGACTTTGCTTCATCTTAATTTATGCACTTCAGCGTGAACCTTCTCTTATGTTCACGACAGACCTAAATATGGCCTTTGAAGTGTTCTTCGCCACTAAAGCGGCTAATTCAGTATGGTGGACCCAGTGACAAATTAGTCTGAATAGAGACAGAATAAAACACATATTCTAGAATGAACAAAATTTTTATTTGAAAAAGAAAAATAATTTCTTGCGATACTACGAATAATCTTGTGTTAGTCGCAATATAGATCAAATAAATATTATATATATATATATATATATATATATATATATATATATATACTCTTATATAGATCAAATAAATATTATATATATATATATATATATATATTTGAATAGAAATAAATTCCAAAGAATTTGTAATCGCACAGTTAATTTTGACATGCTGCCTGCGTAGCAAAATAAACAAATACATGTGCTCGTGAATTCTATATATCATGAAGAATAAAACGTGTGTTATTTTATTTGTGTGTATATAATATTTCATATAAATATATGTGTGTCCGTGTATGTGTGGTTGTTAGAATATATTTCTGGTTTAGTTTTTGTTACGTCACGAGTGTTTCTTGCAATCTATTCAGAATTTTCATTGTAATTTACAATATTTAAACCAAAATAATCATATAAAAAATATGTTACCTCATTGGTGCTTGCGTTTCATGATTGATAGGTTCACATTAGCAGTAGCATCACCTTCAATTACAATAATTATAGAGATTGTCACTTAATGAAGTAACCAGTATGCAAGAAACATCTATTTAAGATAGGCCACAATCTATGACAGGCTCCGATAGAATACCTTAATCCGGAAGGCACTATACTTCTACACATAGCGCAAACATAAATCTGATAATTCCTCGCAATAAAAATTAGAAAAATTGACCAAATTTAACTTACCCGTGATTTATTTTAATTTTATATAGAACTGTCTAGAAATGACGCTAAGATATAGCGAAAATGGCTATTTTTATCCGTGTTGTTTTGCGATCTCTTAACAATAAAAAATTCTCAAAGGAGAATTTAATTCTCATTCTTATTTATTCATAAATGAATATGCAACTTGACGCAACAACTAAGAAGTAATAATATTCGTCTGCACAAATAGGTTCTTCCATGACAAAGTTCTTGTTAGATTGTTAAGAACATCGAAGCAAGAAAAATATCGTATGTATATACGTCTAAAAACAAATTTTGCACGAATTGCATAAAGGAAAAGATAAAAATAAAATAATTCGATACAACAGAAACAATAGAACTTTTGACGCATATTTTCATTTGGTTACATGCCATATCAGTAATTGATCTCGTGAAATCCGAATATGTCCATTTATAATTTGAAAAAAATCGTTCTTTACTCATTAGCCATGTATTATAGATCTATCGTCGATCTCATCGACCTGGACGCATTCTGATCTAATATAATTACTTTTATTCAATAGTAGACGTGGGACCACAAACTAAATGATTTACACCTGTGTCATGAAGAAACGCTGTACACTACGTGATAAAAGCAATCTCTGCATTTTCTGCAAGCTTAAAACTATATTTTCATTGGCGGTGGTTTTGTTATGTTGTTCAACGATTGGTTAAATACAATGGGATTGGTGCTTACTTCAAGCTCGCAAACTTGATTTAAAGAATTTTTACCACCACCCGCGTAATCAATTATTGTTAAATATTTTCATTTTGAGTGTTGAGATATAGCCGGTAGTATAAAAGAAGACTCTCGAAACGAGAGTCGCCATACTATACAGGATAAACAAACGAATTACGAGGAAAAAAACAAAACTTGTTAGATCTACCAATGAACAGGAAATTTTAAAGAAATTTACCACATGAAAATTTTGTTTAAGACATTTCAGTCAAAAAGAACTAATAAATATTTTTCACCCATTTATTCATTCTTCTTCTTCCTGCTTCTTTTCCATTATCAAATAGAAAATATCAACTATAACGTATGTTACTCGCACAAGAATACTGAAATTCGCAATGGTGTTTTACAGTAGAATCCTCAAAAAACACTTTTATTAGTAACAAAATATTCC
>JAQBSW010002583.1:80000-100238 GCA_029291075.1 Eudiplozoon nipponicum
TGCTTATATATGTCAGTATAAACTAAGAAAAGTATAGTGTACAAAAGGCAATTCATCCAGTAGACCGATTTCGTCCTTATTGGGAACTTATCATGTACTGGCCAGAATTTGCCGCGGACAGTTTTCTAATTAATATCATCATCATTTCCAGCCCCACAAAAGTCAAGTGACTAATGTTTCACTGCCATATAACCATAAGGAGTGAAAAAAAGTATATAAGTTAATTTAGACAAATTATTATAGAGATTCACGAGAGAGGGAGAGGGGTAGAGAGAGAAAGAAAACCTTGCTACTGAGTAATTTATCAGAATAACTCACAGAAATGAGGCAAACTAAACCTCTCCACAACACCATTATGGCCAAGTTAGCATTCGGGCAAGGCGACATCAGCAACACAGCTTCCTTGCGGATTTCACCGTATCACGTCATAAATAAACCGAACCTCGCAGCTAACTTTGCCCTACTAAGAAAAGAAAGTTACGAAGATGATTCTACTATACATCTGCAACAAGATCGCCACTGAGCTCGATTCGCTGCCATATCGCTAAGGGTTTCTAACCAAGAACTGTGATGTGCACGGGGACCCCATCCCGGCAGACGAGTGGATCCTATACTACCCAATTTGGATGTAAGTGACTTTACTTGTTTCTGCCATGTCAAAATCTGCCCACCTTGTTTCTTACGCCAATTTGGTGCTGGATGAGAGAACAGAGCTCTAATTAATAAATGTAGCTTCTATAAACTGAAACTGTACATGTTGAACATGAATGTCGAGTATCTAATAATTTAACATATGCAACCTAGTTTTTACAAACTTTCGTACTCCAAAACAAAACGGAACAGTTTTAAGATTAATATTTGTAATTATTAAATGCTTAAAATCCGCAATTATACGGAAAAATCAATCTTTTTTGTAAGACGCACTATTGATTGGTGGAGTCTAAACAAATATGATTTAGTGTCAGATATTGTTTGTGGCGGATAACTAATGTATATGCAATTATGTATTAGGTGTTCCGCACATAGTAACAAATTAATTCAATTATGAACAAAGGATAGACCAAAGACATCATGAACGGAAAGTATTATCTCGTGCACATTCGTTTCGTGCTTACTGGCGACTCATGACTATATATATATATATATATATATATATATATATATATATATATATATATGTTAGTTCTCCACAACAAACAGTATCTAACTGTAATGTAACCGGAATTTGAATATATAAGTATTTCATCCAGAATCATGGAACTAATCATCTACACCATCAAAGCCCAGCATAGAATATAACTTGTAGATATGTGTCAAATTACTTGTTTTGCGTCTTTCTATGAATTGTATATATATATATATATATATATATATATATATATATATAATTAGGAATGGAAAAGCACATTAATAACAAACTGGATAATGGCCATTTATTTCGAGACTATAAAAATTCCCTTTACTATCTTTCATCTATATACATCCTGGGTTTTCATTTGATTATGGCGATGGCAACAAATCTAAATCGGTTTCAATTGTATTTATTCTTTTGGCTGATTAGTAAGTGCTTATGCGTATGTGCCTAGGTGTGCCTGTTTGTATGTAAAGGTCTTTATCACTGTATTGCTAAGTGATGTCTGAGTTCTCGTCATTCTTGTATTGATGGATTGAGAGTTAACCAACTACCTTTCCACTTTCTTCACCCAAATATATAGTGGTTAAAAGGGCGTAATACCGGCTCCTACTGATGATTCGCCTGTAAGCACGAAGCGAATGTGCATGAGATTATACTTTCCGTTCACGCTCTCTTTGATTTATCTTTCTGATCATAATTGAAATAATTTGTTTCTAGGAGCGCAACACCTAATACATAATTGCAAAATGGTTTAGTGTTTCATTTAAAAGAAACATGTTGCGCGACAGGAAATAAACAATTTACCTGATTTTCGGATTGCGTACCGAAATATTTGAATCCACTGTCATCATGATTTTTGCATATATTTCGGGCTCCAATTACGGAGCCCTTTTTCAATGCCAAACACATCACACACTTAGTTGACAATCAATATGTCAAGTGGAAATATTAATTTAAACCGTCTCATTTATACTTGATTTTAGATCTCTTAAGCATAACGTTTTTTTATAAAAATGTTAGGAAAGTGTATTTTAAATTGGTTTGTGTATGTGTCTACATGTATACACTCTTCGCAATGAGATTACAGTGATATAATGATAATTAATGACAACTGACTAAGTAAGCGTACGTCATGCCTGTGTGTATGTGTTCTCGTTTGTTTTGAATTGAGGAGTAATCAGTTAATGCAAGTGTACACTCATCCCAGTGAAATTACAGCGATTTGGCAACATCTGACTATTCACTGGATAAGCGTGTTTGTGTGTATGTGCGTGAGCGTTTACTTAAAACAAAGAGCTAATCAGTTACATGTAATTACAGGCACGTGTAACGGTCATACAAGTAAAACTAAAATGATAACTATCATTTCCTAGCTGCACACGTCAGACCTATTTTACACTCACTTTTCTAAATGAAGTAATTACGAGTGGCATTTCGGTGAGGAGGGGGAATGACACTATTAAAAATTGCCGGATAAAGAAGATACTAGTAATAGTGCAAAGAAAATAAGATAAAATAAACCTTGCCATCATGTATAGATAAATGTATGTTAAAGGCGCTACACTAACAACAAGTAATCAAGGATGAAATAATCAAAATAAATTAGGCGATATTGAATTAATCAATCTCCACCTCTGTAAGTTAATATCAGTCCAGTGTTCTTATTCTTTTACTTGAGCGAGTTTCTGATTCTGATTCTGATTCGTGCAATCTTCGTTTTCTACCATTACTTAGTGCTGTATTCCAAATAGGACCTAGTGATTTTTCTACGGCTGTTTCATTCATTATGTCATTTCTCGATTTAATTTCGATGGATTCTCTAATCAGTCTAGTCGATCTGCTACGGCTACAAATTGATATACGTCTGCACCCATCCCAATTAATTGTGTTCCTGTCTCTACTGTATGGCGTGCAAGATCTGATCTATTAACATGGGCATACTTGCATGCGGTTTTATGTTCCCTCTCTTCTAACCTTAATTGAGCGCATGGTTTCACCCACATACATCAAGTTACAGTCGTTACATGGAATTTCATATACTCCTGATGTGTCTAGCGGTTCTATTCTTTCCTTTTGGTTGGGAAGTATAATACCTAGTGTAAGGGTCTGTTTTAAAATAGTACGTATATTGTATTTTGATGCTACCATTTTATTTTCCTACTTAGTTTAGAGTCAGGTATAACCATTACCCTCCGGTCATCTTTTAATTTATTTGACTTCACGTACTTCCAGTCATGATTAAATTTACTTATAACGCTCATTATAGTTGCTTCAATTAACTTTAGAGGATACCCATTAGCACTGAATATTTCTCGCAGTCTACCTAATTCAATCTCTCTATGTTTTTTATCTGTTAATCTTAAGCTTCTTATTATCATCGATTTTAAGATACCGATTTTCATTCTATATGGATGATTTGAATCGAAATTAAGAAGGATACCTGAGTAAGTATCCTTCCTATAAACATCCCGTTCTAGTTTTGTACCATTTCTAATTAACTTGACATCCAGAAATGGTAATTCGCCACATGATTCATTTTCAATTGTAAATTTAAGCTCGCTCACCTGATTTGCTATGTTTAAGAAATTTATCAGATGATCCTCCCCGTGATTCCAAATAACTAATATATCATCCAAATATCGTACATACAATTTAGGATTTAGGGGCGTTATATCTAAGAGAGTCTTCTCCATGTAATACATGAAGATATTAGCTATTGGAACCGATAGTGGTTGCCCCATTGGAACACCTCTAATCTGCTTATAAAATGCATTCCTAAATTTAAAATAAGTTGAGGACATACATACGTACATCATCTCCATGACGTGTCTAATCGTCATTTTGCTTCCTTCCAATATTACTGGATGATCAACAAGGAAACGCTGAAAATAGTCTAGTGCTTTAGGTACTGGTATATTGGTGTACATTGACACCACATCTAAACTCGCCAATCTATCGTTTTCATTAAGTTCACATTTATCTACAATCTCAACCAAATGATATGAATTCATCAAAGTATGGTCTAAGAAGTACGAATATTTCTTTATTCCATGAAAGAAGCTTGGACATTTTATATGTTGGAGAGTGTTGGAAATTAACAATAACTCTCAAAGGGTTGCTTGGTTTATGTATCTTTACTAAACCGTACACTCTAGGAGCGACTGTATATCTTTGTATGAGAGCGTTAACATGCTCTTGATCTAATTCTCCTTCAGCAATCATGTTATTGACCAATAGTTTAACTTCTCCTTGTAGCTTAGCCGTAGGATATTTGTTAATTTTAGTGTATACCTCTATATTGTCTAGTTGTTCATACCGTTTATCATTATAGTCAGATTGACTCATCAGAACCGTCGCTCCTCCTTTGTCTGCTTTCAAACATATCACACTGTTTGCTATTAACTCTTTCCTGAGACTTTTTATTTCATAATTTGGTTTATATTTTTCCTCTGTGAACATTAGTACAGCTCCGGCTACGTCTAATTCAAACCTAACTTTATCCTTGTCTGAGAGGAATTGTGCTATTTTAACAGCCTCAGTAATTATCTCATTTTTTGGTGATTTCTCAATTTGGATAGCTGTATTCAGACCACGATTAAGCATTTCCAGCTGTTTCTCATTAAGATTTATTTTAGAGAGGTTTACCACTCGATTAGTTACAACAGGACACGTCCTAACTGTGGTCTGTCTATAGATGCCCAAATTTCCTAACTTTCTATCATGCCTAATGTGAACCTTTTTTATCTCCTTATTACGTGCGCCATCAGTAAAATCCTCTATACATTTAAAGTCATCCGCGTGCAAGAAGGAAAGTAACATAGATCTTATTTTAGTTCTCTCTAATTAGTTCATATTTGCGTTTCTCTAAATCGCTAATCAATGTATTCATTATGTTCAAAGTCAGTTCATGTTTAAGAGATCTACCTTTATCATTTAAATGAAATGGCAATTTAAATTTAAAAAATTTAGGAATTACACAATGTTTTAAACATATTTTAATGAAACGAATATTTTCCACTTGCCTTACTAATTGTTTTTTTATGTGATGATAGCGATTTTGCAACTTCACTGTTGTAGCACCGTATTTAGTACCTAAATAAGATTTAAAAGAAACATGTTGCGCGACAGGAAATAAACAATTTACCTGATTTTCGGATTGCGTACCGAAATATTTGAATCCACTGTCATCATGATTTTTGCAGATATTTCGGGCTCCAATTACGGAGCCCTTTTTCAATGCCAAACACATCACACACTTAGTTGACAATCAATATGTCAAGTGGAAATATTAATTTAAACCGCCTCATTTATACTTGATTTTAGATCTCTTAAGCATAACGTTTTTTTATAAAAATGTTAGGAAAGTGTATGTTAAATTGGTTTGTGTATGTGTCTACATGTATACACTCTTCGCAATGAGATTACAGTGATATAATGACAACTCACTAGATAAGCGTACGTCATGCCTGTGTGTATGTGTTCTCGTTTGTTTTGAATTGAGGAGTAATCAGTTAATGCAAGTGTACACTCATCCCAGTGAAATTACAGCGATTTGGCAACATCTGACTATTCACTGGATAAGCGTGTTTGTGTGTATGTGCGTGAGCGTTTACTTAAAACTAAGAGCTAATCTGTTACATGTAATTACAGGCACGTGTAACGGTCATACAAGTAAAACTAAAATGATAACTGTCATTTCCTAGCTGCACACGTCAGACCTATTTTACACTTACTTTTCTAAATGAAGTAATTACGAGTGGCATTTCGGTGAGGAGGGGGAATGACACTATTAATAGAGTAAATAATTAATAGGTAGTAAAATTAAATTAGAAACGGATAAAGTGTTTCAATAGGGTAGAAAGTTAAATTAAACGGTACGTAAAATAAATTAAAAATTGCCTGATAAAGAAGATACTAGTAATAGTGCAAAGAAAATAAAATAAAAATAAACCTTGTCATCATGTATAGATAAATGTATGTTAAAGGCGCTACACTAACAACAAGTAATCAAGGATGAAATAATCAAATTGCCGATTTACATAATGTCATCTCGTGTCCAGAATGTTGCAGGGGAGAGAGAAGGTATCGCGTCTCTTTATAACTGTACTGTTATTATGTCACGGTAATCATAACTGATAAAAAAAAAGTCTTGACTGTCAGAAACTGTATTTTATTTTAAGTCGGGAACTGTAATGCATACAAAGGCGTATGAGGTATTGCTCACGTAATAACAAATTAGTTCAAATATCAAGCAGCAAGATAACTAGATGAAAAGAGATTGAATGTCATAACGACGCTTAGGTCAAAAATTAAAGAGAGAAAGGTAGAGATGGCTCAGTGGTTAGAGCACCAGATTCCGAAGCAGACGTGCTCAGGTTCAAGTCCTGTCCGCGGCAAATTCTGGCCAGTACCTGATGAGTTCCCAATAAGGACGAAGCCGGTCTCCTGGATGAATTGCCTTTTCTACACTATACAATTCTTAGTTTATGCTGACATATGTAAGTAATTAATGGGTCAGGTGTTTATATCAAGACCGCAACCTTGATTATAATAATTGTTATCACCACTCGCGCAACCAATGTTGGTTTAATTATATAAAGGTAGAGAGAGTAAGAACAAACTAATGGTTTTCAAAATTAATCCTAAGCACAATGCGAAGTTAATCAATTCCTAGAAATAATTACATGAGAAAATATGCTCATATGAATAAATAAATCATTATGCGTATATACATATATATGTAAATGTAATATCGTAACACCCTTTTATATATATACATATCTATATATATATATATATAAGGAATAGTAGCTAACTATGGCCTTTCATTATTATTAATTGATACATGTTATATTTTGTAAAAATATATATCATACATATCAATATGTATAAAAACATATAATATATGTTGGTAGTAACAATGAAAACGGGTTCATTTATATAACCCATTAATGTGGCCCTGACATATGTAAGAAATTAATGGGTCAGGTGTTTATATCAAGACCGCAACCTTGATTATAATAATAAAACGTATTGTTGCATGTTCTGGCATGTCAATCCAGTTAAGAGACCGATCGTGAATGTTTCTATAGAACGCATATTTGATTAAAAGTAGCTGCAATTTCATGTCACGAATGTCACACATTATAATTAAACGAACACACATTATACTTTGCGTCGAAATTGTATGGTCTGGTGTACAATAAGTAACATTTTGGATCGACAATAAATGATATTTTAAATCACATAATTTGTTCGGCTTTACACTGTCGCATAATAATAAAATAAATAGATATTATATCGCCTAATGAATACTTATATAATCCAAAGTTAATTACCACAGTTATTTCGCAATTTGTTCAAAATGTAAACTGTGCATGAAGAGCGATCACAATTCTTCATTAATTGCTCTTGTCTTAGAGTTAAAATGCACGTTGGAGCTTCCCTATTTTCGATTACGCCGTGCTTATGTGAAAAGGCGAATTTTCCAAGATATATTTTTGACTTTCTGTCGAAACCTTTTCCCGTTCAACATGGTTAATGTATGCAATGAAAGACAACCTAAATTCTTTGATTGTGGAACTTAATTAAGAATTACGTGGTGAATGAAAGGTAATGCTAAACGTTAAACGTATTTATTAATTAATTTATTTATTAGCCCTAAATACTTGTTCGCCTTCAATTCCTAATGCGGAACATAGGGCTGCCATTCATCAGATTGGGTGAACTGTACCATAGTGGAAGTATATAATACCACACAGCGCGTTTCGACATTCCCTTGCATCATCAAATTACGACGGCAAACCATCAGTGGTGTTATAACAATTGACTAATGATTTTATTATGTTGTTCGGCGGCTGGTTAAATACAATGGGTTTGCTGTTTACTTCCGAAGCTCGCAAACTTGATTTAAAGAAGGTATTTCCACCACTATACGCAAACCATTTATTGAATTTATTAAGGAACAGAATTCTTTCTACTTTTACTAACAATCTGCATCTTCTTCCTCTTTTGTGCGATTCTTGAAATTGTGGCGACTATTTGCATCGACAATCTTTCAGTATTTTTTGATTACTTTTTTGCAGGTGTCTTAAACTGCTTATAATCAATGATACGTACACCTTTGATGTGCTTGTACAGGCAGTTACACAAGATCAGTTGATCTGTTCAATTTTGTTTTGTCTTTGATTGGGTTATAAAAAATAACAAAAGGTTCTTACTGTCTCTCTCCCCTAAAATATTCTGAATACGAGATGAGATGATATATAGGTGAGGTAATGCTTGGTCTGCTAATTATAAATGGTTATATATTGAGTTTAGTTACTGATAAAACTTCGATGATTAAAACTAGTGTTGAGTCAAATATTTATAAGTAGAATGGTTTTGGAACGAGGTTACCACATTTTCTTAAATCTGCTATTGTACTGTGTTGCCTGAGGATGGTGCTGGAAAGTAGGCACCGAAACGTCGCCAGTAAACAAAGATGTGATAGAACCGCATTTCCAGTTGAACGAATTAGAAGTCAACCCGATCAAAAAAAACAAAATTGGAAATTGTGATCAATCGGATCTTTGTTTAACTGCCCTTGTACAGCTATTACCCGCGTACGCAAAACGCGGCATTGGATTAATCGGAATTGGCGTT
The DNA here is from genome assembly GCA_029291075.1 of Eudiplozoon nipponicum. NCBI lineage: Eukaryota > Metazoa > Platyhelminthes > Monogenea > Mazocraeidea > Diplozoidae > Eudiplozoon > Eudiplozoon nipponicum. Next base: position 88,780 of record JAQBSW010002583.1, read on the forward strand.
TACTTCAAGCACGCAAACTTGATTTAATGAATTGTTACCACCACTCTCGCAATCAATTATTGTTTAGGTGCAACGGTTCGCAATAAACTGATGCACGTATATTAGTTCTAAGCATCAAGGAATATCTAGACGAATGAATATTCATTTCAATTAGACATGATACAATGAGCGTAATTACTCATGTTAGTAATTTGACGGATCAATGTTGAAAGAGACAATGTGGGTTTCAAGCTGGTATTATTCTATAGTAATCTAATAAAAAAGTGCAGGTGAAAGCGTTTCCAAACTCAAGGTTGATAAATAATCTACCGAATAGTGGGGTCTTAGAACCTTTGTTCCCACTGAATGACTCGTGTAAAAAAACGAACAGAGGTAAAACCAATAACGACGAGTGACTAAATATCTGACAGATTAAGGTTTTCGAGTCCGTCAAAAAGCTGTAATCACCAACTGCGCAATTAATAATTGATTATACACATGTGCCTATTCTTCAAACAATGTTTGAACGATTGAAATTGACACTAATCCCACCGAATCTAATAATTTGCCCAACGCAGTTCACATATAGCTAGTCACATTTAATTTATCTCATGCTCACAAACCTGGTTTATGAAGCAGTTAAAGTTTTGTACTAACAAATATTCTATTTCTAATTTATATTGACAAATGTATGTTACTAATGATACAGGTTTTATTATCAAACTCTGAACTCCGATTAAAGTAATTTTCTGCTTAATTTTATTTTATTGACTTCTTTATTAATAGATCGAAACTAATAAATCCAATTCACGTACATTACGAACAGTTCTCCTAATCCAGATATTTTAATATAGATGCCAGCAAATAGACCATGAATTCATATTATAATTTGCTAATAATTTTTTTCATCATGTTACGGTTTATATATTTCAAGGATTAAATAATATCAGCATTAAATTAACGCACAAATAGAAATCCATTGGATAGGTAAATATCACTTAATATAGTCTTTTAAATATCCTCTTTAAATCAAGAAAGTGATATCGAATTTACGTTATTTCAATTTAGAAGTACAGATTTAATAATTACTAAAGTCATCTAGTTTCACCAACGAATTGTTCAGTTTTGAAGTACATTTTGAAGGATCGAAACTACTAGTTTTAGGGTTTTTTGAATTTGACCCCAAACAACGCTACCTAAGCTAATCCTGTTGGAGATCCGTTTATTTATCTTACTCATACTTATGATATTATATTCGCCAAGCTCTGGTGCAAAGAACAACATACGAGAACCGAAATGTAGTGGCTAAAATCATTGATTGATTTTGTTGGCATATTACAACACAAACTTTAAACACCTGAAAACAATGGAACCGAGATTGTTGATATCGAACGCAACTTTCAGCTGACCGTTCGAATATTACAAACAGCCTTAAACGGTATTTTCCTAAGAATGTAATCACTTGTATAATATTTCAATGGACTTGGTGAGCTTTATATACCACGGTGACGGCTTTTAAAGAAAAAATTACTTTTCAAAAATTCGGATTGATAATAATTTCAGTATTATAATAAAATGCTGGTTCATAAAGATAAAATTTTACAAATTACTCAAACACACTTTAATGTTTACGATGTATTAAATAGTTAATGATTTTTTCAGTAGTATAATTGCTTTATACGTGAAAATATAGTTACGATGCATACCATAAATATTGAATATTCAGTACATTATAATTTCATATATGAGAAATTATAAGTATAGTATCTATTGACAGACGTTCATTGGGTGTGGCTACACATGTGTATCCAAATGAATTTAATAGTTTTTCAGTTATATGTACAGCCACATACGTGGCGTTACCAGCAACTGCTATTAACTATCTATCACAGGTATAACTAGTGGTTTGAATGCTCATTGCTGTTGCGGTAGTCGTTCATGCACTTCTGGTCTTACTCAACAGCATGTTTATAAGCGAGTGTTTCTGAATTCGAGGTTCTCTATCTCAGTTACGTCGTTTGTTGGTATGGAAAGAAAAAACGAATAGTTTAATGTGCGTTAAGTTGATAATTATTATTCAAGCTACTCGATTCACAAAATCAGTTAGATGAAAAAACGGTTATAAAAATGCACACACATATGACACGAATATCAATGAAGGTCGATCCTGGTATAAATGTCTATGACTGAAATAACACGTTTGCTTCATTTGTTTAGTGAGCCATCTGATGAAGTCTGAGTTGATAACGGTCTAAATATTCTGGAAAAAAGAAAAAAAGAGGAATTTGCAGACAACAAAACACGTTAGTGGTAGATCAGGTAATATCTGATATATAATCGGAAATATCTCAGTTTTCCAGACGGTTTAAAGCCTTTGTTAATCAATTTCTGTGATGATGTTTACTTAGTTATGTTTATCTATTATGAATCAATGCTGCGGTATACCGCACATTGCTGAAAATTTGTATATATGGAACAAATTGATGTTTTGGCGTCCAACCCTGCTCATATATTCTCTAATGGCTGCCTAATCTTGAAGTTTACTTTACTTTGAAAGAATCAGGTTTTTATATTAAGATCGCAACCTTGATTATATTAATTGGATCCAACATTTACAGAAACTTACCTAACTCTCTCCGGCCATTGAAAAAGACCTCCGTATCCGGAGGTCGAAATATCTGGAAAAATCATGATGACAGTGGATTCAAATATTTCGGTACGCAATCCGAAAAACAGGTAAATTATCGATTTCCTGTCGCGCAACACGTTTCTTTTAAAATGGAAATAATTCGTTTATTTTATGAAATTGTACGAACGACAATAACTGTTACGTTCTAAATAGTTGTTCCGACAAAGCATTGAAAAATTAAGCCACAATTAATTAATGAACGCACACTGCATCAATGCAGTGAACAGAGTTGGTAGTTTAACAATGAATGACCCTTTCCTATATGTCCAGTCTAGAATCTATTCCCAACTGACAAGTTTGAATTTCAGATTGCAATTATGAAAATCTCAAGCAAAATATTCTCAAGCTGTCAGTTCTACAAGTTATAAGTTTCAAAAAGCACTCCCCGCTACAAGAAAATTAATAGGCCGTGAAGAAGTGAGTTATCATTAATTGGCTTTCCACTTGCTTTTGTTGATATACACTCGCATTCCAACGTGTATATGCCACCATTTCTAAATCGTTTCTATAAATATACGCAAACTGTGTCCGTGTGAACTGCATTTTAAATGTTATGCAATTGTTAGTCAGTGAAACTCGTCCATACAAAATCCCGATTGAGTAGCAAGACATTTAATTTTACCTTGTGCCGAAAATTAATTTTCTATCCATGTTCTTGTCAGGATCTAGAGAGACTCGAAATAAACACTATAAAACGCTGTTGACCTGTTAGATAATCACATCGCACGTTGGGACATTTTTCAATGGAAATCTGCACGTTAGGAAAATTTATAAATCTCGAAAAGTCGGATGTAGAACAACATCATATTTACACTTAAACAAATATGAAAGAAGCACATCAAACATACGATAATTTACCATAAGATGCTAATCATGGAAGGTCGAAACGCGTCAGTGCGTTGCGACTAGCGGTAGATTTGTTATGTTGTTCGATGACTGGTTCAATACAATGGGATTGGTGTTTACTTCAAGCTCTCAAACTTGATTTAAAGAAAAATATTCTATTGTCACCAAATCCTAGTTCTTCTTGAATTCCTTATGATAACTGTGAGGTTGTCGCTCCGTCCAGATTGGGTGAACTGTACCCATGATAGAAGGTATTAAGCCTAAATTATGAAGGTGAGACTGCATGGGCGAGTAAGTTGTAGCTCGATGTGGAAAATTGTCTTCGCGCAAAATTTGTTTAGAATGGCACAATAACTAAGCAGTCAAGAAATAAACATTTTATAGCTTCCGCCACACGTGTATAGGTCATGTTATAATCAATAAATAATTGCTCAGGTGGTGATTAAAATTCTTTAAATCACATTTGCGGTCTCCAGGTAAACAAAAGTCCAATTTTTTTAATGATTCGAAAAACATAGCAAGACTACCATCAGTGTGATGACGACCATGGAACGTCGTAAGGCATTAATAAATGCACATTATATTAGTTTGCGTATCTTCTGCGACTGGTAGAATAAAATAGAATCGCTGATTACATCATGTTTGCAATGTTAATTTAAATAATTTTGACAAATTTCCTAAAGTGATCTTTCACTGATGCCATGACAAGAATTAGGCAGACGGACAATAAATTGTATCAAACTGAATTGTGGCTTCCGATGAATTAACTTTCAGAGTTGGAACGCCAAAAAATATTTTTTTGGCCATTTGAATCATTATTCCATTTAAACATATAATGAAATTTTAACGAATGTTTCTTTCACTTCATTTCATGTTGAACTGTGTGGTGTAATGTGCACAACAAAATAGTAGATGAGCTCGAAAATCTTAAACTATCTAAATTTATTTTATCAGTATCCTTTCATTTATACGGAGTTAGTCGATTAGAACAAATGTTTCAACATCGTATATAAATATATATATATATATATATATATATATATATATATATATATATATATTCTTATTCGACAAGCATATTGTGGTCAATTTAATCAAATCACAGATGATTTTCAGTGTATAATTTCATCGATTTATGATCAGAGACTGTTGCACAATACTGTCTATCCTGCTGTCACATTTATTCGCAATGAGAATTTCATATCCAGTTTGTGAAAACTACTTTTACCTCCGTGTAAAATTGAAGCGTGATTATCTAAGAGCTTTCTGATTTGTAACAAATTTACCTCGTACTTTTATTTGCGGAGATTTTACATTTAAAAAATTTATTCTATGCAAAATCTGAAGTTAAATATTGTTTGTTGCGAAGAACTAATATATATGCAAGTATATATTAGGTTTTGCTAACCTAGTAACAAATTAGTTCAGTTGTGACCAGAAGGATAAACTAAAGGCAGCATAAACGGAAAGTATAATCTCATGCACATTCGTTTCGTGCTTACTGGCGACTCATCAGTAGGAGCCGGTATTACGCCCTTTACCCACTATATATTTGGTAGAAGAATGTGGAATAAAAGGACGGTACAATCTCCTAGACGAATGTCTAAACCTGTAATAGTGAAGCTAACATAATCTAAAGTCAACGACAATTCGACTTCAACGCTAACTCAAACTATATAATATATATACCGAGTCTGCAAAGGATTCTAACATTATGGCTATTGTGTTAGTAACTGATACCTTTTTTGAATTCGATGATTACCGTAAACTAACACTATGGTTTCTCATTCGGTACATGATACCAAACTGATGGATATAAATTTATGCTAAAGTTCACCCTAATTGAGAATTAAAACAATTTCCGAACACCTGTTACTCCAGTTAAACCATACACTCTGGCCTTTATTGATATCAGTTATCACATTTCGCGGTAAGCATGACATCATTCAATTCAATATATTACAGTTAAATACTGTTTGTTGCGAAGAACTAATATATATGCAAGTATGTATTCGGTTTTGCGAACCTAGTAACAAATTAGTTCAGTTGTGACCAGAAGGATAAACCAAAGGCAGCATGAACGGAAAGTATAATCGGACACCAATAGCATTAAATTCTCAGAACTCACACATATCAGTCTATGAATCCTAGTAAACCTTGTATCAGATCCAGTTCTATAGGACACTTTTACAGGATCACCCACCACTCATTTCCACTCTGCGACTACAGAATGAAGATCTAGACATAGTTGACAGGACGCAGTATTGCTGACATTGCCTTGTCCTAATGCTGACTAGGTTTAGTTTACCTCACTTCTCTGAGTTATTTTGATAAATCTACGCATGCTAACAAGACACTCTCCTTCTCTCTTTCTCTATTTCTGGGAAATCGTACTAATAATTTCTGTGGCTAAATTATGATATTTCTCATTATTTATAATTTTTTTTCGTTTCTTATGGATATTTGACAGTGAAATATTAGTCACTATGCATAATGTTGGTGATGATGATGATGATAGTTCTTCGTTTTACTCTCTTGATGACTGGAAGTTTGAAACGCGCCAGTACGTTTGGATAACGGTAGTTTCGCTCCGTTGTTCGACGACTGGTTAAATAAAATGACATTGTTGTTATTATAACACTCGAGAAATAACCGTAATATTAAGACAAAATAACGCTGTTTTGTTCAAATAAAAAATAAGCGGCATCAGTGCCATGAAATTTATTTTTCAAATTTCAATGCTTATTATATTATCATTATTGAGGAGTAATCAAAGTAACTTGCAACAAGAGATTAACCTGTAGGTATACTGTGCACAGGAACTCAGAAAATAATTTACTCGACTGCTTAAAAACAATGGAATTGGTGTTTAATTGAAGCTCGCAAACTTGATTTAAAGAATTGTTACCACCACCCGCGCAAGCAACTATTGTTAAATTGTGTTGCCTATAGATGCATATCTGGCGAAAGATACAATCAATTAATGATCGTGACTGCATAGAAATTGTGCAGCAGACATTTCCAGTCAAGTTCAATTTATGCAAGACTGTTAGAGTTAAGAGCCGTATATCTTAATTTGATTTTCGTATATATTCAATGCGGTTTGATCCTCGATAGTCAGTTTGCCCTCGTACTCTGAAGATGATCATGGAAGATCGAAACGCGTCAGTGCGTTGCGACCGGCGGTAGTTTTGCTATGTTTTTCGACGACAGGTTAAATGCAATGGGTTTGGTTTTAGTTCAAGCTCGCAAACTTGATTAAGATATTTGTTACCACCACCGCGCAATCAGTTATTATTAAAGGGTTAATATTAAATATAAGAATTTGTCCATTAAACTAAACTCAACATGTGCACATGTCTTGCGCACATGAATGCCCTTACCCAACAACTATATATATAAAACTATTTATAATTATAGACCATCCGTAACTCAATTATAATTCAGCTATCTAAATTCCTCGTTTTACATAATTTTTATCTCGTGTACAGAATATAATAGGAGAGAAAGTATCAAACTTTTTTAAATATAGAATTTGTATCAGTAACTTGGTTAAAAACAATGGAATTGGTGTTTAATTGAAGCTCGCAAACTTGATTTAAAGAATTGTTACCACCACCCGCACAAGCAACTATTGTTAAATTGTGTTGCCTATAGATGTATATCTGGCGAAAGATGCAATCAATTAATGATCGTGACTGCATAGAAATTGTGCAGCAGACATTTCCAGTCAAGTTCAATTTATGCAAGACTGTTAGAGTTAAGAGCCGTATATCTTAATTTGATTTCCGTATATATTCAATGCGGTTTGATCCTCGATAGTCAGTTTGCCCTCGTACTCTGAAGATGATCATGGAAGATCGAAACGCGTCAGTGCGTTGCGACCGGCGGTAGTTTTGCTATCTTTTTCGACGACAAGTTAAATGCAATGAATTTGGTTTTTAGTTCAAGCTCGCAAACTTGATTAAGATAATTGTTACCACCACCCGCGCAATCAGTTATTGTTAAAGAGATTAAATATTAAATATAGAATTTGTCTAAGTAACTAAACTCAACATGTGCATATGTCTTGCGCACATGAATGCCCTTACCCAACAACTATATATATATAAAACTATTTGTAATTAGCAGACCCATCCGTAACTCAGTATAATTCCAGCTATCTAAAATTCCTCGTTTACATAATTTTATCTCGTGTGCAGAATATAATAGGAGAGAGAAATTATCAAACTTTTTTTTAAATATAGAATTTGTATCAGTAACTGGTTAAATCCAATGGAATTGGTGTTTAATTGAAGCTCGCAAACTTGATTTAAAGAATTGTTACCACCACCCGCGCAAGCAACTATTGTTAAATTGTGTTGCCTATAGATGTATATCTGGCGAAAGATGCAATCAATTAATGATCGTGACTGCATAGAAATTGTGCAGCAGACATTTCCAGTCAAGTTCAATTTATGCAAGACTGTTAGAGTTAAGAGCCGTATATCTTAATTTGATTTTCATTATATATTCAATGCGGTTTTGATCCCTCGATCCGGTTTGCCCTCGTACTCTGAGAGATGATCATGGAAGATCAGACGCGTCAGTGCGTTGCGACCGGTGGTAGTTTTGTTATCTTTTTCGACGACGGGTTAAATGCAATGGGTTTGGTTTTTAGTTCAAGCTCGCAAACTTGATTTAGAGAATTGTTACCACCACCCGCGCAATCAATTATTGTTAAAGAGATTAAATATTAAATATAGAATTTATCTAAGTAGCTAAACTCAACATGTGCATATATCTTGCGCACATAGATGCCCACTACCAACAACTATATATATATATATATATATATATATATATATATATATATATATATATATATATATAACTATTTATGATTAGCAGACCATCCATTACCTCAGTATAATTCAGCTATCTAAAATTCATCCCGTATATGTTTATCTCGTGTGCAGAATATAATAGGAGAGAGATACTATCAAACCTTTTTTTAAATATAGAATTTGTATCAGTAACTGGTTAAATCCAATGGGATTGGTGTTTACTTCAAGCTCGCAAACTTGATTTAAAGAATTGTTACCACCAGCCGCGCAATCTATTATTGTTTTATTGTATTGCTGCAAACTGTTAATGTTCGTGACTGCATAGAAATTGTAAAGTTGAAATTTCCAGTCACGTACAATATATATGAGACTGCTAGAGGTGAGAGCCCCATATCTAAATTTGATTTCAATCGCTTACTGTGGGCAATAAACAACCTAACCAAGAAAAGAGTAGAACCCCTCGAGACATCAGGAGTATATGCGATAACCTACAAAGATTGCAATCTCAGGTATATAGGCGAAACCATGCGACCGATAAAGGTTCGTAGAGGGGAATACAAGACGGCCTGCAAATATGGATATATTCAAAGATCAGACCTAGCTAGGCATTCGAACTAAACGCGTCATGAAACAGACTGGGAGGGAGGTAAACGCATCGCGTTATGCAACCGAAACAGTTTAACTAGACAAATAAAATAGTCGATTGAAATGAAATCACGGAAAGATGTAATGAATGTAACATCGGTAGAAAAATCATTAGGCCCAATATTAAATGAACCAATTTCTAGGGTCACAAAACGAGAGGCCGCGGAATCTGAATTAAGTAGGTACCTAACTAAGAAACCTCGTTTAAATAAAACTGATTTCGAATGACCTATACCAATATCAATTCCTATATACTTATCTTTCTCAATAAAATGTTTCAGAAGATTGTATACAGATTTAACAATGGTTAGGAGGTAGGAAATTAGATAAGAGACATTTGACTCACAAAGTTGCTTCGAATTTTTATATTCATATTAGGTGTTAATATCTTAATAATAATAATAATAATCTTAATAAAAGGTCCTAGAGAAGATATTCATGGTTAACAGCTATCAAGTGTCTATTAAAGAGGAACTCGAAATGTGGGAAATAGACGGATATATAGATATACTTATCTGTAGATAGATAGGTTTATTCTATATAAATTATATATACATATATGTACACTAATCATTTTATATATTACCATTTACATATATATATATATATATATTTATATAATCGAAGAATGAGTATTCAAGTAAACGATTTGATATCTAAATCGAAAAGGGTAACAAGTGGAGTTCAACAGGGATCAAGTTTGGGGCCAATTTTATTTAAAATTGTATTTGCACATTTGGAAACTAAGATCCCTAACGGTTGAGTTTGCAAATTCGCTGATGATTTAAAAATAATCTTCCCAATTGATCCAAAAAATGTTGAATTCTCAAAAAATAATGTGACACTAGATTTGTATGATTTAAGTAGATACTTGTTAACACTAGGGCTGAGAATAAACATTAAAAAGACGAGAGCTTTAAAAAAAGATATCAGAACAGATTTCAATTATGTTTATTTTCATGATGCTAAGATTAATGATGTTTTTGATATTAAACTTATGTAAGAAATTAAGGATTTAGGCATAACTATTCTTTGTACGGCTTCTGCTGAGAGACATATTGAAAGGATAGTAGGCAGTGCCAAGAACAGATGGGCACTAATTAATAGAAATATTTTATCGAGTGAAATAAAATATCAAATGTTTATAATATGAATTAGACCGATATTAGAATATGCAACCGCTACTTGGAATCCTTTAACAAAGGGTTTGTCTAATAAGATAGGAGCTGTACAAAGAAAAGTTGTGAAACAAATAAGTCCTATCTCCTGCTCTATATACGCCACTAGATTACAGTTTGTATCACTGCATCCTTTACGGTTTCGGAGGATGTGCTATTGCATAAAAGTTTTCCATTTGAAACAGTGGACGGGTGCCTATATGAATCCAATAAGAAAGAGTCATGAAGTTGGAACTAGATCTGTTCATTTTGCAATATCTCCACCATTAGTGGGGAATTCTTTAAATCAAGTTTGCGAGCTTGAAGTAAACACCAATCCCATTGTATTTAACCAGTCGTCGAACAACATAACGAAACTACTGCCAGTTGCAACGCACTGACGCGTTTCGACCTTCCATGATCATCATCAGAGTACGACGGCAAACTGACTATCGAGGATCAAACCGCATTGAAAATATATGGAAATCAAATTTAGATATGCGGCTCTCACCTCTAGCAGTCTTGCATACATTGAACTTGACTGGAAATGCCGGCTGCACAATCTCTATGCAGTCACGAACATTAACTGTTTGCAGCTTTCGCCACATATACATATATAGGCAATACAATTTAAATAATAATTGATTGCGCGGGTGGTGGTAACAATTCTTTAAATCAAGTTTGCGAGCTTGAAGCAAACACCAATCCCATTGTATTTAACCAGTCGTCGAACAACATAACAAAACTACCACCAGCCGCAACGCACTGACGCGTTTCGACCTTCCTTGATCATCATCAGAGTACGACGGCAAACTGACTATCGAGGATCAAACCGCAGTGAATATACATGGAAATCAAATTTAGATATGCGGCTCTCACCTCTAGCAGTCTCGCATACATTGAACTTGACTGGAAATGTCGGCTGCACAATTTCTATGCAGTCACGAACATTAACTGTTTGCAGCTTTCGCCACATATACATATATAGGCAATACAATTTAAACAATAATTGATTGCGCGGGTGGTGGTAACAATTCTTTAAATCAAGTTTGCGAGCTTGAAGTAAACACCAATCCCATTGTATTTAACCAGTCATCGAACAACATAACAAAACTACCGCCAGCCGCAACGCACTGACGCGTTTCGACCTTCCATGATCATCATCAGAGTACGACGGCAAACTGACTATCGAGGATCAAACCGCATTGAATATATATGGAAATCAAATTTAGATATGCGGCTCTCACCTCTAGCAGTCTCGCATACATTGAACTTGACTGGAAATGTCGGCTGCACAATTTCTATGCAGTCACGAAC
>JAQBSW010002584.1:0-100228 GCA_029291075.1 Eudiplozoon nipponicum
GTATACAAATATTAGGACTACAGGAAATAACGCGCTTGTTTAATTTTTTCGTGAAATGCATCTGATGAAGATCTACGGTAATGTAGATAGAAATATAATGCAACAAGAAAATTAGTGGGTGAATTGGTGAATCTATGCGATTTGCGTTCACGGGTTGTCGCTTGGCATTATGAGAGTAAAGCAAATTTGGCCACATTTGCTTTAATGTGCTGTTGTGAGCATCTTCCTGTTTACGTGTGATTAGAGGCCTGCAGATGGTCTGGGTGAGCCCAAAACACAACGTAGCCAGTCAGCGAAGACAAGATCGGACCGCATTTCCAGTGGTCATTATGAACGATTTTGAAGCTTCATTTGCACTGACAAATGTTCAGAAAGTGTGCTTGGATTTTATTAAAAGCTGGTCCGCGTAATTTCTGCTTGTCAATTAGGGTATTGTACGTAAAATAACAACAGGCTCTTAACACATGAAATATCTACTAAATTGAAAACATTTTAAAAACGGGCATGAATTCAAAACAGTTTTCCGTACTTTGAGGCAATTTCTCAATAAAACGTTGGTCAGAACTGTAAAAAGAAGCAAATTGTAGGTGCAATGACTAATGCCATTGAACTTAATATGGGGCGTTTCTGGCACCACGCTAAATGATGTTTAGTTTTGTTGCCTTAATTTCATTATGACTGACAAATAATAAGTTTTAAAACTGATCTTCAATCTATACCACCCTATTTTTTTCTTTTTATCCAGTAAATAAGTGAAAAATATGGAACGACCGCGTTTGTGTCCACTAAATTGTTTTTTATGCCACACAGAGGAATAAATGTTCTACAGGTTTAAAAAAGGTAGACTAATTGATAGGTAATTCCATCAAGATATATGAATATCTATTCGGACATAGGTTTACAGCTAAATCGAAATAGAGTAAAAAGTGTAGAAATAGTTGAAATGATTTACTTGATTAAGCTCAATTTACATCCAAAATATTTCTAGTGACAAATATTGCAAATGATGCATTCGGAAAATAAAATCTGGCTCTCAGGCTAATACGTTTCTGTCATTGTAACCACAACTTATTTTAAGTAGATTAATTATGAGCGATTAAAAATCCATTAAGTATTGACATCTGTGACAAAGTGATAGACAAAACCTAAAAAATGGCAGAAGCATTTACTATACTGAAAAAAATGCAATAAGCCAAATTGATTTACTGCTTGTCCTTTTAATGAATGGTTAATAACACTATACATAATCTGATGTGTAATCAAATTGTAATTGATTATAATTAGACAGCAGCTTCAGTTAAAAATCCAAAATTCAAACTCACGAGAAAGAAAAGGAGCAGTACTTACATAAACGTAATCAGTCAACACGCCTTTCCAATTCTCTGGTACTAGTTTGTGTAAGCACAAAAACGTGTCAAACCATTGGCATTAACGATTGGATCATCATATTTTACTATCAAAGGAGGTGCATTCGTATATATTTAAGCCAGCAAGATTTATTTTAATAATATGAGTATGCAAGGCTAGAGCCCACCAGAGGTGCAAGTGCCGTGAAAAGAATTAACGTAAATCGGTACCCACGGGAAGTAAGTTTTTCTGGAGCCCGAGGCCAATTAACAGGAAAATAAGTACATTCCACTGGAAAATTCGAGGACCCAAAAAAAATTAGCAAGTAAACAAGGTAAGATGACGATATTTAGGTGAGGTATTTGGGGAAATTGGAAGGCACGAATGTGCACATGATATTTGACATTTCGTTCATGCTGTACTTGGCTTATCCTTCGGGTCGTATTTGCACTAATGTGTTACTAGGTGCGCAACACCTAATACTCAATTGCAATACTTACCATTGTTTAAAGACCTGCATAGGTCGTACCTGAAACGACATAACTAATTTTTTTTGTTGTAAAAACGTATCAATGTTCTTGTAAATCAGTAGGATAAATGAAAAAACTAAATTTAAAGCTCTACGATTTCGACAGTTAGAAAATGAGCCAAGTTTAGCGTAATGAAACGAAATTTCTTTTGATGTTGCTAGCCGTTTTTATAATTATTTTCTATAACAAACCCGAGGAAATCTTACCTGTTCATATGCTTTTGCTCCATTTCCTACTTCAATAGTGTCGGATGAATTGTTTTGCATGTGCTGTTGTTGTTGTTCTTGGTAATGATGATAATGGTGATGCTTGCCTTTCCTTCGCCGTCTTTCCTCTCTTTCATTCGCCTGGCGGTCGATCTCGGCATTTCCTGTATTTGCACCCGTTTTTAAACGCTGGTGATTATCAGTAAACGTGGACAATGAGGCTGAAGATGAGGATGACCCAGGAGACTTTTGTGCTTGAAGTTGCCGTTCTCCTATAGTAGGCTTTTCATTAATACGGTTCAACTCGGTTGTAAAACTGCTAGACATTGACAAACCAGGGCATGAAGACAACACAGTCGGTTTTTTGACACCTGATGCCGCTCGATTACTATGGACAGCAGTGTGCTGATTTTTATGTGGAGGGGGAGGTGGAGGGTGTTCGTCCACTAGGGGCCTGCTACTTGATTGCATTGTCTGGAGATCGGCATTTGGTGCATAACAATGGAATGGAAGAACAGAAGAACTATTCGATTGACCACCATAAAAACTGGCGCGAACACCACCATTAGCCAGATTACAGCCTGGATTCTTTTAGGGACAAAAAACAAATTAAACGTGTATAGAATCAATTAATAAAAAGGAATTTCAAAAAATGCACTGTAAATATTGCCTTATATAATTTAAGGACGTCACATAAAATGGAGATACGAAAAAGCAATTACGTTAGTATACTTTGATTTTATCATATAACCTATACCGGAGTTTAAATATCCCGCAGAATTAAGTCTAAACAAATCGGAAAACGATTCCTAAATCAAAGATTTCATGATAATTTTCATCTAGCAACATTATCCAACTTACTAATTGAAATATAACTCATATGTTTCGGTAGACGGTTAGTGTTGATTTCACCGATATTGGTTGGGTAGTTTATGCCAATTCGCTCAGAATTAATTCTAACTGTGTGGACCAGCCTAGACTAAATTATCACTAACTCTGCAGCCAGAATTTTTATTTTTACAGGCAATAGTCCTACAAAATTTTTCAATCCGTCAGAAGTTATTTTGGACAACATAGATGTATTATTTTTAATCAATTCTTTACAGAAGTTTGCTCGCATAAAGCGCGTCCATTTAGTAAAACAAAATACAAATATTTATGATTTCATATTCCCTACTGCGGCTTGATTGCTGCTCCCATCATTATCCTGATTGATTCATCTTAATTTGTGCACTTCTGCGAGGATCTTCCGTTTTATTTATGTTAGCCTTAGATAGGACCATTGGAGCGGTCCCGGCTTTAAAGGCGGCTGCTGCTACATTCCGATAGGTTATCACATAGGTATTTCTATTAGTGCAGCACATAGGGCATGACTCATATTGACGCGTTTCCACCTTTCATAGTTATCATCGGAGCACGATGGGAAACTGATCAACGAAGTTCATACCGCAATTTATATATAAGATATGGAAATTCAGACGAGTGGCTATCACGCATACTAGTCTTGCAAACCTTTTAATTGGCTGCAAATATATATTGCCAAGAACAGTCAAGTACAATTTATGCGAGCCACATATGTGTGGCAGTCACATATTTCATATTCAATACTTTATGTATGTATTGGACTATGATCCTCGTTAGTCAGTTCCCATTGCGCTCTGCTAAGGGGCATATTAGTGGAATGCGTCAGTGCGAGTGACTGGCGCTAGTTGTGCTATGTCGTTTGACGAATGGTTAAATAAATTGGATAATAGTTTATCCTACATTCACAAACGTTAACCAAAATAGTGCTATTACAACTTGGGCAAGCAATGATTGCCAAAGAGTATAACTTGTGCACATGTGAGGACAACTGGAAAAATTTCATTTTCGTGACACCCTAGCAGATGTGCAGCCAATATTTCCAGTTAAGTACAAGGCTTGTTTCCAATATATTTGCATTTCGAAATTTGTTTTCTGCCCAACGTCCGAGTAAAATGATTCAATGTCAACTCACAATCAGAAAGATTAGCGCAGATGGCCTACAAATATTTGTACAGCAGAAGAATGTTTACACGGTTAAACAGCCGGTCAGAAAACAGTTGAAAAATGAATTGAGTAACTACGAACAACACAATCGAGTATGTGATTAAGAGAAATGTGACATTTATATATAACAGTTGCACTAATACACCAAATTGGAAGAGAATTGTGACACACATAGACGGCAGTTAAATTAATTCACCCAATTGGACGAAAGTATTCTCAATCGATTAATGTTTTCCAGAAACTTAAGACGCGTCAGACTATTGTGCGAGGGCTAGACTTCAGAAGCCTATCGGGCAACTTTGATATCTGTAAAAATGTCACGCCTTTGATGCCAATGGTTTAGTAAATTCCAGTTTTAATATTTTCTTTAGTATTAATCGCAAGATTTTTACAAAGATCACATATTAACTAATTGGGATTTCATCCAGAATCAGTAAAAATAATAAGATTGTTCAATCAAATGGGATAATATGGAAAAAATGGGTTTCACAGAATTCCTCCTAATTTCAAGACTCGCATTAAATGTTTCATGCAGTCAGTAGACGAATCGACACGTGTCGACGACTTTGTTCGTTGAACACACTTGTATAGCAATAGCCACCTTTGAGACCGAGAACACACCAAAAGGTAGTGTCAAGAGTTGGCATGAATTCAGAAAAACGTCCTCGCAGAAGTGCACGTATTTAGATGAAGCAGTAAGCACAATGATGGAAGCAGCCTTCGAGCTGCAGAAGTGAACATAAGATAATAAAAATCTATATTTGTTTTACTAAATGGACGCGCTTTATACGAGAATACTCCTATAAATTAGGGATTAAACATAAAGCATGTGTTGAATTAAATAAGATGGCTTCTGGCGGATTGTAAAACTTAATAAGAGAATTGACTGCACAAATGGACACTTTGACTGCGGAGATAGGGATAATTATGTCTCAGCCTGATGTCACACTAATAATAAAATCTGAGGAAATCCACATAAACGACCAAAGATGAAGTCAACAATTTATAAATGAGCACAGTCAATAATTGGCAAGAATATCACGGATTATGTCTATTTCTGCTCAGTTAACATAAAAAGTCTGCTCTGTTTTTGGGCATTACCAATAGTAATTTAAAGCGTAAAACTAAAGTTATGCTAAAGATGTTCTATCTTAAAACGACATGAGAAACCAATCTCAGAAAGAAGCATGTTACGTGACAGGAAATAGAGTAATTACTTGACCCTTGGTGTGCCAAACAAGGTGTTTGCATCCACTGTTCACAATTTTACTCCGAATATTTCGGCTTTCTGTTTCCAAAGAAGTTTTCAACGGTAAGCACACCCCACACACGATTTATTCAATCATTAAGTCAAATAGTCGGCGGGATGTGTTTTCCGTTGAAAAAAGGCTTGTTGTTTGGCTCAACAAGAGCCAATGTTTCAACGCAAACGAAAGCACACTTATTATTATGGATGTGTTTTAATAAGACAGTAATGCAGAAGTTTAGAAAGTATACAGAAAGCTTGCCAAACTGTTTTACTGACTTGTTGGGAATGAATGCCATAATAGTAATTAGAAATATAGGCTTGGTAGTCAGGTGGTCCAGTAACAGTGGAGGAACGTTGCTGGTGTGACGGTAGTACACTCGCAGCGCATTCATAAGCAGAATGCTCAGATCGATTTGCTGACGAAGAATCAGTTTCTGTTAATAAGGAAACAATACCATCACCAGATGGTTCTGAAGGTCTAGAAGCATTAGCTGACTCACTATCCTGAAGACATGCTTTCGCAGTGTCTCCATTTTGTTTTGCTAACAGATGTGCATTGTGCGGCTGTTGAGGATTTGTTGTTTTCTGCAGATTTTTACTATTTCTATCAGTGTACTGGCCGTCTGTTGACATCTCCTCCATTTTGTTCGCCAGATATTCAACAATTGAGGCAGATTTAATAATAGAATCACGATTTAAGTCGGTAAGGTTACTCGCAGCTTTGGTGTTACGACCACCGTGCTTGGGGCCTGACTCCGGAGCAACACCTGCAAATCTACTATCCGTTACATTGGCGAAAGTAGCCTGGCACGATGGTGGTCTGTTGAGCCACGGAAAAGCAGTAGACGGTTGGACTTGGTTGAAGTCATCTTTGATAATATATCATGTATGAAATTTAAAAAGCCAGAAATATTTATTTAAAATGCAACAAAAATATAATAAATATTTATAGACCAGAAAGAAATATGTGAATGATTACCGTTCCTAATTTTATAAAGTCCAAAGAACATAGTGATGGTACTCAAAATCGCGAGGAAAATTGAACGCTGATTCGCTCTGTAGATGTTCTAGCTAATCGTCAAAGATCTCATTATGACAGATTTACGCATGATTAATTGGTTCTCGCAACATTTCGCAATACCTGCACATAAACCAACGTCTAGTTTGTCTGTGTATAGGCTGTAATCTGTAGAGTATTATATATATATATATATATATATATATATATATATAACTTCGTTTTTACCCAGAATTTATGCAACTATTTGACAATGCTTTAAATCAAGTTTGCGAGCTTGAATTAAACACCAACCCCATTGTATTTAACCAGTCTTCGAACAACATAACAAAACTACCGCCAGCCGCAACGCACTGACACGTTTCGACCTCCCATGATCATCATCAGAGTACGACGGCAAACTGACCATCGAGGATCAAACCGCACTGAATATATATGGAAATCAAATGTAGATATGCGGCTCTCACCTCTAGCAGTCTTGCATACATTGAACTTGATTGGAAATGTCGGCTGCACAATTTCTATGCAGTCACGAACATTAATTGTTTGCAGCTTTCGCCACATATACATATATAGACAATAAAATTTAACAATTGATTGCGCGGGTGGTGGTAACAATGCTTTGAATCAAGTTTGCGAGCTTCAAGTAAACACCAACCCCATTGTATTTAACCAGTCTTCGAACAACATAACAAAACTACCGCCAGCCGCAACGCACTGACGCGTTTCGACCTCCCATGATCATCATCAGAGTACGACGGCAAACTGACTATCGAGGATCAAACCGCACTGAATATATATGGAAATCAAATGTAGATATGCGGCTCTCACCTCTAGCAGTCTTGCATACATTGAACTTGACTGGAAATGTCGGCTGCACAATTTCTATGCAGTCACGAACATTAACTGTTAGCAGCTTTCGCCACATATATACATATAGACAATACAATTTAACAATTGATGGCGCGGGTGGTGGTAACAATGCTTTAAATCAAGTTTGCGAGCTTAAAGTAAACACCAACCCCATTGTATTTAACCAGTCTTCGAACACCATAACAAAACTACCGCCAGCAGCAACGCACGACATTTCCAGTCAATTTCAATGTATGCAAGATTGCTAGAGGTGAGAGCCGCATATCTACATTTGATTTCCATATATATTCAGTGCGGTTTGATCCTCGATAGTCAGTTTGCCGCCGTACTCTGATGATGATGATGATGGAAGGTCGAAACGCGTCAGTGCGTTGCGGCTGGCGGTAGTTTTGTTATGTTGTTCGAAGATTGGTTAAATACAATGAGGTTGGTGTTTACTTCAAGCTCGCAAACTTGATTAAATGCATTGTTACCACCACCCGCGCAATCAATTTTTTAAATTGTATTGTCTAATTATTTGACAGGTTGTATGTTAAGATATCTATAAAAATATATGTAATATCACGGGCGTACACAAGATATCGCGTCTATACTTATAACGAAGTCATTATCTATGGCGTATTTAGTAATGTGTGCTGTAACTTTCGTTAAAAATGTTCAAGGAAATATCTACGCAAATGATGCAACAACCATGAAAATTGGGAATCAGAATTTCGATCATAAATGAACGTTAAACATACTGCCATAAATTAGATAGAGTCACTGGTGATTGGATTTGACGGCAAAAGCAAAATTTTCGGCTGGCTTGATTTATTTTGTATCCAAACTTTTATAGTGTGTCGATCACAATGGTAGGGTTGATGAGATCTTTCTAAACTCATAAGAAAGTCCTGAAAAATTAAACTAGCATAACAGTTTAACTATTGTTAATGAGAGTGCTCAATTTATTGATATTTTGACAAACAGAAAAGTAATTATATTCTGCTGCACAGAAATTATACAGCCGACATTTACAGTCGAGTAAAAGGTATGCGAGACTACCAAAGGTGAGGGACGCATATAGAATTTCGCAGTCCATATATATGCATTGCAGTTTGATCCTCGCTAGTCTTTATGCCATCCTATCCTGATGATTTTAGATGCATATAAGTGACACATTTTTACAGCTTATTTTTCTACCATCATTATTAACCGTTTATTGAAGTTTTAGTATACATATCGTTCATTCTTTACAAGAAATTTTTTGCAGAATAATATGCAGGAAGGCATTGACCGAAAAGTCTTAACGATAATTTGCTGAAATAAATAGATTTCGATTCGTAAGCAATAAACTGAGTGTAAAGGCGCAAAAGTGAAATTTTAAAACGTTATATGTAAAAGATATCAAACCCACTGCCTTAAATCATTATTTTAGAAAACTAAATAGGTATATCCGAACAGCAGGATTAACATAATCATTGTTCAATGAAAGCCATTAAAGATTAAAAATTATACTAATTGAAATTTAAACATGAATAAACTGTGATTTATCGGCCTCCATCCTCATATCTCCTTATGAAATTAGTTAGTTAAAATTATGGGAATCTCTCAGATCATCTAAAATTTATGATATTTAAAATAGATTGGGAGGCACAACAAAATTTCTGGAAAATCCAACTACCATGAGAACCACATTGATAATAATCAATAATTCAATGTTTTAAAATTTCGTAAGGCTAAAAAAGATTAAAACACCTGGTCGACATATTGGCGATTTTTCATCTCCAAAGCCTGCTGACTTCAACGGAGACATAGCACGTGGCGGTGAATGTGGTGTTGATCGAGTAAATCCAACTGTACTAGGATATAACGGATGGCCTATGCCGCTTCGCAGGTTTGTAGAGGCACCCGGATTCGACATCATCATCATCATCATCATGGCCGTCATCGGGTGAGAGTTAGCAAATGAAGTGTTGCTAGGCATTGGTAGACAGCACTCAGGATTTGCGACTGCCATATTGTAGCAATCGAACGGAGATGGCACAAGTGGCCAGGCCATATCGTAGCCAGGATGCATTGGTTGAGCTATGTTGCAAAAGGGAAAGGCATGCGGTGAAAACGGTGGTGGTCTGGATGCATCAATTGCGGCGACACCGGCATTAGTCGTAGACGTGTTGGCCTCGGAACAACTGGCTTTTGTATCAGTTACGCAAACCGATGACGGCGCATTGACTGATGTTGATGACGGAATCGTGGATTGTAACTGTTTATACGCGTCGATTTGGCTGCCAGGATAGTATGAAGCTAAAACTGATGACCACGCACTAGCAGCGGCAGCCGCTTGTTGCTGTGTTTGAATTCTAACAGACTGACAATCCGTAAAGCCTAAACGACACAGTAACATTAACCAGCCAAGGACAAATAGATTACATTTAAAAAATTATTTAAGCGATAGCTATTAAAATTTCTTCTGTTTTTATAAGAAAACAAATTTATAAACTATTTTAAGGAAGCAAATTTCAAATTTAAATCATATCAGTGACAAGCAGTTGTGACAGGCATCCAACGCTATAAAAAATTTACTCCACCGCTACATGACCATGAAGTAAATAACTTCATTTATATTTCTTGTTACGCGAGAGCTATGAAACAGACACACAAATTTATAACGGAGATACAAAATTCAGTTTACTCTGAAAAACAACTTATCTACAACAACTATGTAGTGTTTGTTGCGGCGAGCCAATATATGTTCAAGTTTGCACTAGATATTGTGCACCTAGTAACAAATTAGTTAAAATATGACCAAAGCGATATACCAAAGAGAGCATGCACGCACGTTATAATTTCTTGTACAGGCAACGTGTCAGTAGGAGCCGGGACTAGACCATAAGCAAACTATTTATGTAGTCAAGAAATGTGGGACATGTGAACACTAAAATACTTTATTTAAGGCACCAGTGGTCAAAGTGCACTTTTGCAGTTGGTGCGATCCACCCGCGTGTGCAATGTTTGCTCTTATTTTGTCAATAAAAATTTAACAATAAATGTTTTAATAGGGCAGTAAATCAGAACTTGAGTCTTAAAATGGCATCAGATAGCTGTATCAGAATTATACCAGCAAGGTTCATGTTAACATTTATAATTCGCTGGTGGTGAAACCTGAAAACAGGCATATCATGTCATGTTATATAACAAACTATGGTTCATAATTTGAGATGAATCATTTGCGATTATGTGTATTGAATAAATAGAATCAGCAGTGAGATTATAACCGGGTGAACTTGTAACGAAAGAACACCTTATATGATAAAAATGGTCCATTTATTACACATTAAAGCGTATATATATATATATATATATATATATATATATATATATATATATATATATATATATATATATATAAATTCACAAGTTTCCCTGTCGATATTAAAAATCTTTCAGTTTTATACTAGGCAAAATAAAATAAAATGCTTCCGGCGTTGGAAGCAATAACGATTAATAAACTAAATCCTTACTTAAAACTGCAAAAAAAAATTTAAAAAGAAGTCCAACTGCATTTGAATAGAAACATTGCAAACATACTTTCAAAATTAACTGACGTGTGAAAAATATGACACACCAAACGATTGCAGACATAGCGGAGATGAAGGCAACGATACATCTTATCTTTGTACAAAAAAATTATTCTACGTTGTAAAATTGCAAGGTAAACATAGGTAAGGTTTCAATAGAAACATGTTGCACGACAGGGAATAGAATCAATTTGGTATTAGGTGCTGCGCACCTAGTAAGAAATTAGTTAAAAAATCACCAGTAGAATAAACGAAAAGTAAGAACTCGTGCACATTCGTTTTATGCTTACTGGCGACTCATCAGAAGAAGCCGATATTACGCCCGTTACCCGTTATATATCCGAGTGAGGAACGTGGGATAATATGTCGGTACATTCTCCTATATCAATATGTAAAACTGCGGTAGTGAAGCTAACTTCATATAAAGTCTTCGAAAATGCGATTTCAAAACTAACTCACTATATATAAAACATATACCGAGTCTGTAAAGGATATCAGCACTATTGCTATTGTGTCAGTACCCGATACCAACATTATGGTACAGAAACGTTACATTATATATGTCGAGTCTTTACATCGACTCAACACAATGAATTTCAATGTATGCTAAAGTTCGCCAAAACTGGAAATTACAGATACTTCACATTTCGCAGTAACCATGACATAATACAGTTAAAATTATAAAAGTTACATAGCGTTTATTGTGTATATGGATTTGTTGGAGTAACAGACATTCAGAAATAGTTGTAATTCTCAATTATGGTGAACATAATCATATATTAAAATCCGTCCTGTTGGTATTAATCATCGACTCGCCAACCATAGTTTTATTACCATATACCTGATTCGGTAATGTAAACGTTTTTATTGTGTACTGAAACAATACCAATTGTGTTGGTACTCTTCAAAGATTCGGTATATATATTATATGTAGTGCGTTAGATTTGACGTGACATTGTCGAAGACCATAAAAAGTTAGCTTCACTACTGCAGATTTACGCATAAGTATAGGAGATTGTGCCGTTCAACACCAAAATATATAGTGGGTAAATGGCGTAATACCGGCTTCTACTGATGAGTTGTCAGTAAGCACGAAACGAATGTGCACGGGATTATACTTTCCGTTCATGCTGCCTTTGGTTTATCCTTCCAGTCATATCTTTCCAGTCATATTTGAACTAATTTGTTATTAGGTGCGCAACACATAATACACAATTGCATATATATTAGATTTCTGCTACGAACAATATCTAAAAGTTAATAGAATCGTCAGATGTTAAATCGCTGTAATTTCACTGGGATGAGTGTACACGTGCAATGAGTGATTACATCTCAAACCAAGAAACGAGAACCCATACACACAGGCATGGCGTACGCCAATATAGTGAGTCGTCGGTAAGAGTTATTAAATCAGAGTAATTTCTTTTCGATACACACATACACAAACATATTTAACATATACTTACCAAGTGAAATGAAAGTTATGCTTAAGAGATCTAGCAATTAATACAAATGAGACAGTTTAAACTAAATTTCCGAAACTGGAAATCGAAATATTTAGAGTAAAATTGAAGATAGTGAATGCAAACATCTTGTCAAGCCAAACAAGGATAACATAATTATTAGCTGAGATTTTATTGGCCACAACAAATGTAGGGTTATCACTGGAGGAAAGAAAATAACACTAACAAACCAACATTATCGGTTGTAGATATTGGTAGAATTAGTATTTATAAATAAATTTTATTCACCTATATATATATATATATATATATATATGTGTGTGTGTGTGTGTGTGTGTGCGGTAGCACATATATCGGACGTACGAAGAAGCAATTGATAAGCAGAATCCAGCAACATTTGCCACAGAAATTGATTAACAAAGTCTTGCCACCGTCAGGAAAATCAGCTATTTCCGATCATATATTGGCAACGGGGCACCCTGTCAATTCGACCAATTTCACAATTCTACATAAAGCAAAATCAGAAAAATTATTATTCATCTACGAAGCCCTTTACATAAAACAACAAGCACCTGACCTTAATATTCAAAAGTTTCATCAACATGATATCCTTATCGACTGGCCAAGAATAACAAAATTCAACAACAATCTACTAGTATCCAGCCAAGAACAAGCAGGCCCTCGACTAGAATCAACAAACGTACAATCGGATTGGCAACAAACTGAAATGGAAATAACAGAGGCGCATACGATGACAGAAGTCTCCAAACAATGTGAGCGTTTAACACTGCAATCAACACTGGCGTTGTTACCACGTGAAAACTTTGCGCAACGAGGTGAAACGATCAACTATACTGGGGAAAATAGCACTTGTATATGTATCAGTGAACAATGCGCACAAATGGTTAATTCTCAAGCTATCAAAACAATAATGACAAGATCTCAGACATCACTTCGCAATACTGCGAGAATGACCTTTACATGCAAACACGCATACACACAAACACAAACGCATACACACTCACCAACTAGTCAAAACAAGAAACAGCAGTAAAAACGAGTCAGATTTGTTACCAATAGCATAATCAATTGAAAACCCAAAATGTATAAATATGCATGACTGTATAAGAGATGATTAGTATTCACGAAATAAATGGCATTTATCCACTTTGTTATTTGTGTTTTCCTAATTATAAGAATATATATATATATATATATATATATATATATATATATATATATATATATATATATATTTCTCCGAAACTCAATGGCAAGATGTTTATTATATATGTTGTCAGTATAAATTAAACATCGCATCAGGTTGAAAAGGAAAATGATTCAACAGACCGGTTTCGTCCCAATTGGTAACTTGTGGAGTACAGCTCAGAATTTTCAATGACCATGTCGTCGAAACGGAACCCATGTGCTTTCCGTCATATGGGATCTATTTATCATTTCTTTAAAATTGGAATGCCAACTCACCATCCCCAATCTGGCATTATACAACAGACACAATTTCATTTGAATTGAAGGTATATGAGAGGATTTTGATTATATATACACAACATAATAAACTGAACATTTCCTAAGGTAGCAAAGGAACTCATCCTGTAGATTGATTTTGCTTTTATTGCAAACTCATTAAGTACTGTCCAGATATTTCCGCGGACGGGACTCGGACAAACGCACACTTGCTTCGGAGTGTGGCTCTCTATTCACCGCGCTTCTTCTGTCGCATACTAAACGCAATTTTAAATTATATGATGACATTTGTTTGTGTTTAGCATTGTCTTCATGTGAAGTGCATTTGGCAATTCTTTCGAATCAAAGTTAAAACTAGACATCCTATATGTGTCATTAAAGAACAGAGCCTGTCTCACCTGGAGATGGTTTAATGAATTAAAGATTTATGGCAGGATATTTCTCATCTTTAGATTTTCCAGAATAATCTAATTATCGCCTACGTTTGGAAAGACAGTTCATTCAGTAGACCGATTTCGTACACCTTGAGAACTCATCAGGTGTTGTCTAGAATTTGCATATACATAAAAAATAAATAAATTATCAGTACAACGTAAAAAATGTAAAGGGCTGTAAAAAGAATGCATTTATCAGACTATGTTTTCATTCTCATATGGAAATTCATCAAGAATATAAAACAAGACAATAAAGTTAAAATGCCAGAACTTCATCACAACATGATGGGAATCGCAATTCAAATTCAATTTTAAGTCACTTTCATCAAGTTTAAGCAAAGTACTATTCATATCGATAACAGTTTGTAACAATTCTTTCTTGCGTATCGCATAGTGACCAAAGCTGTGTCGAAAGAAAACAAAAAATTGTCAAATGGAGAAATTTGAGTTGAATTACTGTACAGTGACTGACATGAATCAGAAAAATACTCATACACATTCGAAATAGACATGGCTGAGATGTTAGTAGCTAAGACAAGGCTACAGTTTAGATTGGATACACAAGGAAAGCGCAAGCGTGATCAAAATAATGACTAGTAGAAAATATATATTTATATATATAGTTTCTGATAGACATGCATATGTAATATCAAATAAAGCAAAGTATTAGACAATTTTCGTTATCATTAGGAGCTCCTCAGTTACTTGTCAACATTTTTCACGACCGTATCTCGAACCTGGGTGCATTTGCTTCGGAGACTTGCACTTATAAAGTGCACCAGCCCTACCGCAGATTATACAGATTTTTCAGTTATGTAAAAACATACTTTTGTTAGCTTTGCTTCAGATGACCTAATAGCCGATCACCACCAGTCTACCATTATTTAACAGACGCCAATTCCTCAAGTGAAATACTGCGTACTACTTTGGAGCTCATGAATTACTTGCAAGAATTGGGCACGACTAGGGCACGACAAGGGCACGACAAGGGCTCGAACCGGGAACTATTTGCTTCAGTCTAGTATTCATCCAGTGCATTACACCTGTCCCTCGCAACAGACCACAACTTGATTTTCCAGACAGAATAATTTAATAATCCATTGATTTATTTTAGGTAAACTGAAAATAATTATGCGTATATACGTGTTTATCCCGCCACAAAGAATTATAGTATTCTTTATGATGTCCATTGCTTTTGAATATCATTTTACATATTTTTTGGATAAGGTGAACAATGAGTAATCCATGGTATGATTATAGTGAATAGTAGCTTTTTATTTCGAAATCACATAACAAAGCATTACATTTTTAAGATCAGCCATTATTAGGTAATTTTTAAATTTAATTGAGATGTAAATCATTTGTGGAAGGATACATTTATTTAAATAAATGTATACTTCCACACATAATTTATTCCTCAATTAAAATTACATATTACGATCTTCATTTAAATTCATTCTATGTTTCCATTTGATCAAGGTAATGTGTACTGGTATGATTTTCCTAGTTATGATTGCGACAAATTGGTGTTTACCATCGAAGGTTTACCTGCTGATGATTCAGAATTGTTTCGCAGGACCGCTCGTCAATGATTTTAGAGAAGTAATAAATGATTTAAATTTATACTTAAACAAACATTGGTTGCGCGATCGGTGATAATTATTTAAAACAATGTTGCGACACTGATCTAAACACCAGTAACATTATGCACATACACTTGTCAGTATGAACTCATTATCGTATAATGTAGGAACGAAAATTTATCCAATAGACCGGTTTCGTCTTAGTTAAGAACTTTTTGCATACTGTCCAGAATTTTCCAAGGACATGACTTGAACTTAGACACGTCTGTTTCAGAGACCGTTATTCTAACCAATGAGCCATCCTGTCACATGCTAAATACAATTTTCAGTTATATACTACAAAACGTATCTTGGTCAGCCTTTTAAGTTTAACCTAAATTGCATCTCTTTAGACCAAAGTCCAACTAACCATCTCCAATTTATCAATATCGAACAGACACAACGGTGCATGGGTTAGTAGTAATTAATTGGTAACGTGGGGCTGTTATAAAAATTATTCAAATCAAGGTTGTGATCTAGATATAAACACCAGTACCATTATATACATATATTTATTCTTATAAACAATGTATTGTGTAGTGTAGAAAAGGCAGTTCATCCAGTTAAGGCAACAGATTCCGAAGCATATGTGTCCAGGTTCGAGCACTTTCCGCGGAAAATTTTAGACAGTACGTAAAGAGTTCCAAATAAGTATGTAAACGGTTTAATGGATGAACTGCCTTTTCTGCACAATAAAATGCTCGAACTATACAGAAAAATGTATCTATATAATGGTACTGTTGGTTATATCAAGATCGCAACCTTGATTAAATTAATTGTGTGTGATGTGCATAAGCTGTGCAGCAGAGAATAAGTGTAAGACTCGAAAGCAAATGTATTCCAGTAAGAGGCCTGATTGCAGCAAATTTTGACAATTAATTAATGTGTTCTCAATATGGCTAAAACTGGTTTACTTTATAAATTGTCTTTAATACCTTGTGAAATGTTTAGCTTACACTCACAAGAAATATGTATGTATGTATATATATATATATATATATATATATATATATATATATATATATATATATATATGTACATATATATATAACGGACTTAAAAAGCTTACCGTTTAGAGCCGACTTAACACCCTGTATAATTGTGCGTCGGTTATATGGTATTTTGAATGCAAAATTCACAAATTTAAAAGTTAAAATTACCTTTAGCGCGCATATAAGAATGACGTGGGATTGGAAACTCTTCTTAGCATACCATCCTGAATGATTTTGCGGTAGCAAATATATTAGACGTACAAAAAAGCAATGCATTAACAGAACTTGTGCAGTAGAAAACGATTTACTGTCAGGAATGTCAGCATTTATGGAGAATATATTTTTAATTTAACAGCCAATTTAATGACTTTCTCAGTTCTACAAAAACCAAAAGAGAGAAATTTTTTATACATACACGACGCCCTTAAAATGAAAGAACAATAACCTAGAATGGTTGAGAAAAAATTCACCGAAATACTTTTTTTCTGACTACGAATCAACAAATCTGGTAACGATATTCTAGTATACCGTCAAACCCAGTCATCCATTAGACCGAAATTGTGAAACAATAAAACAAACTGCTAAAAACGACATCAGTATGAGCATATAAATTGTCAACACCGAAAAACAAGAACTGCGACCAATACAGCAGTCTACGTGTTGTGTTCTTATCAGGAGGTCACATAAAAAGACGTAAACAATGGTACGTGAAGGACAACAAAAACTCAAAAATCAACAAGTATTTTACCACAAATCGCACGTACGACTTCTGCAAATAAATAAAACAAAAAAGTAACATTAGTGCACATTTACTCAATTAGATGAAAACTTACGAAATATATAACTGAATACACACGTGTTCTACGTTAAGTATTCACCGAATAAATTGGCCTATTTAAACGTATTAAATTTTATTTACCTTAAAATATATTTATTTTAGTATGTTCCAAACTTATAGGAGTAGATTATTCTGAATGCAAAAATGAAGACTATTCTGAAATTACCATTATGAGCACTAATATTCTTAACTGTCATATCAAAAATATATTTCTATAAACCTAGAAATAAAAATGTTCCCGTTTGGGCGCCAATTTTTATAGCCAAATGCGTATTTTCAGATAGCTGCAAATATGTTTCCATCTTGGTTGTGGTCCCCAGGAATCCAGTTCTTTCAGCTCGACATCAGAAGACAAGATGATTAAAGAATCATTAATTTAAATATTTTCAATTATAATAATGAAAACTTATTCAATTTCATAGCAGGGTTAAAAATTGTCACATTTTGTACAAGTTATACCCAATAAATACAGGAAAAACTTCATGTCTCAAGTTTTTTGTCCAAAGAATTACAATAAGCTCAACTTAAACACGTCCGCATTCATGACGTAAATTATATGTTAGTATGTAAGTATATAATTTAAACGCAAGAGAAATACTGTGCAAGGAAAATTACGTAACTAACAAAAATGAAGAATATTCATAATTTAACTTTATGAGCAAAAATATACTTCATTTTCACACAAAAAATATATATCTAAAAATTTGTAAATAGAAATGTAAACTGGGCCTAACAAGGACCATGCCACACTCACAAACGCACGAATATATATATATATATATATATATATATATATATATATATATATATATATATATATAAACTTGGACTCATCAGAGAAGGTCATTTAAAGTACTAAATAACTGGCATTAAAATCAGTTTTTACTTCAAAGAAACTCGAAGCAGAGCAGCAGAAAAGCATAACAAATATCAATGCAATAAAGAAGTTGGCAATTACTTATTAAGGTGATAATTTCAGTTTAAATTGTTTCATTTATACTTATTGACAGATCTCTTAAGCATAGTTGTAATTCTTCTTTTTAGTAATCGTGCAATAATTGATTACTTATCAATCCTAAACGAACGCGTGCGCCAACACACTTGCATTGCATTGGCTTATCTAGTGAATCCTCAGAAGGTGTCATTTAATCACTGTAGTTTCACTTTGATGAGTGTTCACGAACAGAAAAATACTCACAAAGGAACACATATATATGGAACACCTATCTAGCGAAAAGATATTTCTATTTAAGAGATCCAAAAGTAAGTACAAATGAAATAATTTAAACAAGTTACTATTGACTTAATAATTGTGAAAGTGATAATGGGATTAGCTTGTCGTAATAAAGGCTTCCGAAATAGAATTAAAGGAATATTGACTTACACACAAATACACACGTGAAGACACACACACAAACATATATATATATATATATATATATATAAATAGAACAGCGTACTTATAAGCACATATTCGAATTTATATAAACTTCATGGGAAAATATATTCACACACACGATTCTGCAAACAGACCACTTACACATAAGCAGCAATACATGCATTGATGCATACGGACATAAATTCCAACAACTATATATATATATATATATATATATATATATACATATATACATGTACATATATATATATATATATATATACATATATATATATATACATATACCTACTACGTACATAAGCAGTCACAAAATCAAATAAAAACTTATATGAATAAATGTATACATGTAGTGAGGCACATTTACACGGGCCCATTTTCAAGGAATGTTAATTACAAAGTTAATAACCTATATTTTAGTTTCTAATTTCAATTTGGTCGTGGTCAATTCGATAAGATAATAACAATGTTCATTTAGGTTAATTCATTAATCTAGAATAAGTCATTCTGCTTTATTTGCACACACAGTCGGCCAGTCTCTATTTACGACGCTAGTCAATGCAAATATAGACAAATGATGACTTCTTATACTGTGCTGACAAAATCTAACACTTGTTGTTTCCTATTTAGCGTACTTTTCATCACACGCACAACTTAATGTTAACAACAATATTTAACAAACCGCAGACAGTCTATATCACAAATTTTGTAGTCTCGTATAAATAATGCATAGTTCCTGTGCCGTAAATTTTAAAGTCGTTTTGATCATCAGTTCCATTTGGTTACGTCTCTTATAAGCACGTTTACTTAATAAGATCATGTAACATGTTAAATATAATTATTATAATCAAGATTCCGGTCCTGATATAATCAACTGACCCATTAAATACTTACCCATGCCAGAATAAACTAAGAATTGTGTAGTGTAGAAAAGTCAATTCATCCAGTAGACCGGTTTCGTCCCTATTGGAATTCATCATGTACTGTACACAAATTGCCTCGGATAGGGCTCGAACCTGGGCACGTCTGCTTCGGAACCTGTGCAGAAGTGCCCAGGTTCGAGCCCTGTTCGCCGCAAATTCTGTCCAAAACATGAGTTCCCAATACGGACGAAACCGGTCTACTGGATGAATTACCTTTTCTACACTATACAATTTTTATTTTATACTGACATGCGAGTAATTAATGGGTCAGGTGCTTATATCAAGTCCGCAATCTTGATTATAATAATTGTTATCACCGCACGCGCAACCAATATTCGTTTAATTATATAAATATTAAATATAATTTTGTGCACAATAAATTTCTTTGAAAATCTTGATCCAACGTCATTTTCAGACAATCAGCTAATTGAAGGCTTAAAGAAGAAGGGACAAGTGAGAACCCATCAATTGAGGCCAAAAATTACATCATCTGAATATGAAGGAAGTTCAATGTTTAATATAAGTTTGTGTACATTACCTTGTGTCCCATTTTCTCTTTATATTTTAAAATAAACGTGATGAAGTAGACTAAATTATCAATAAAATTTAGCTCTCAGATTAAGCACGGCTTGTTCGAAATGCTCACACATTCTTGGCTACAGTAGTTTTGCAAGATACATATATGCATACACATACGCTCACATAAATGCATACATGAAAAAATACATTCAAAATAACATATCTACCTTCATACATATCTGCATAAAAATAAATAAATAAATAAATAAATATATATATATATATATATATAAATACATACATACATACATACATACATACATACATACATACATACATACATACATACATACATACATACATACATACATACATACATACATACATACATACATACATACATACATACATACATACATACATACAGACATACATACATACATACATACATACATACATACATACATACATACATACATACATACATACATA
This sequence comes from Eudiplozoon nipponicum, assembly GCA_029291075.1. NCBI lineage: Eukaryota > Metazoa > Platyhelminthes > Monogenea > Mazocraeidea > Diplozoidae > Eudiplozoon > Eudiplozoon nipponicum. The sequence continues at coordinate 20,973 of JAQBSW010002584.1, forward strand.
CATACATACATACATACATACATACATACATACATACATACATACATACATACATACATACATACATACATACATACATACATACATACATACATACATACATACATACATACATACATACATACATACATACATACATACATACATACATACATACATACATACATACATACATACATACATACGTACATACATACATACATACATACATACATACATACATACATACATACATACATACATACATACATACATACATACATACATACATACATACATACATACATACATACATACATACATACATACATACATACATACATACATACATACATACATACATACATACATACATACATACATACATACATACATACAATACATACATACATACATACATACATACATACATACATACATACATACATACATACATACATACATACATACATACATACATACATACATACATACATACATACATACATACATACATACATACATACATACATACATACTATACATACATACATACATACATACATACATACATACATACATACATACATACATACATACATACATACATACATACATACATACATACATACATACATACATACATACATACATACATACATACATACATACATACATACATACATACATACATACATACATACATACATACATACATACATACATACATACATACATACATACATACATACATACATACATACATACATACATACATACATACATACATACATACATACATACATACATACATACATACATACATACATACATACATACATACATACATACATACATACATACATACATACATACATACATACATACATACATACATACATACATACATACATACATACATACATACATACATACATACATACATACATACATACATACATACATACATACATACATACATACATACATACATACATACATACATACATACATACATACATACATACATACATACATACATACATACATACATACATACATACATACATACATACATACATACATACATACATACATACATACACACACACATACATACATAAATACATAAATACATACACACATACATACATATAAACATGTATACATGCATACATAAAGGCATAGATACAAAATAATTAAATAGATGTACACATATATTAATTAAAACTGCATACGTAAAACTCGGTGTAGATTTTTTATAATATTATTTTACCAGGTATCATATTTGATGCAAAAGGTGGATATCCCATTGATTGAAGATATGCGGCGGGTTGCATTGCATGAAAAGTCTGCCCGGAATTATTAGCAGTCCATTCTTTTTCCATGCTTGCATAACCTTGTTTTCCTACCTCATTCGGAAATTGACCAGAGTCACTGTCAACACCACCAGCGAAACCAAGCTTTTGTTGTTGCTGATGATAGAAGTGTGCTGCCGCCAACGCCGTCATTGCATTTATGTCGTTGAGTGGAACATCGAAACCTGGATAGGCAGGAAAGGATGACTTTCGAAGGTCTTCGATGTCGACAGATCCATATGCTCTGGTGTGGTCATTACCATTGGCAGGCATAGAGGAGCTTCTGGAAGTACTATTCATGGAAAATGTGTAATGTGTCGCCTTTTGAGATCTCGAGGAGTCGTTTTCGCCCAGATTTTTCATAAGATTACGTGGCTGATGATGTGGAACCTGAGGTAAGTCTACGTGATGTTGCTCAAGCTGGTTATTACGAGAGTCAGATCTAGACATTTTCACACCAGTGGAAGTATTATTGGCTGTACTATTTATAATGCTAGTCGCAGTTGTAGATGAAATACCAGTTGAAATTGAAGTCTCTTCGTTGCCTTCCCCACTTCTTCTAAGATTTTTGGATTCGATTGTGTTGACCTGAAAAACCAACAAACGTATTTTACTTAATAATACTCTATATTCTTTATGGATTGCGCCATATGAAAGATTGGAGTGAAAGCTCCACTGTAGAGATTAAATATTTAAAAATATTTAAGGTAATCAATCTTAGAACACTTGATTACCAGTATGGTTTAGAACACCGATTGTACGGTTCAAAGGTGAAATTCACTTTCTCTGGGTGATTCGAAACCTTGAATTAATTGTGCCTATTTCTTATTTCCTTAACAATCATGAATGGTAAACTTGTCTGTTTGAATTGACAATTCTGCCTGAAATCGAGACTTCTGCGAATCGTGACTTGTGATATAGTATTCTTGCATTGTTGAATGAATCATCTAACAGCATTGAAGATCAACAGCGCATGCATCCACTGCTGCACGTAAGGCTGAATTTAAAAATTTTCGAAGTAGTCAAAGTAAAGTGAGGACTTTAAAAGTTCACTGGGTCTCCGATTCCTAGTGAAAGTTATACAAATTGCAATCAAATATGTTTAAACGATTGGTGCGCAGTGCGAGCTACATATGTTGACTCTCCACAATTTGCGTTTGTGGGTTATTGCTTTGCACTATCTATTTCGCAAAGATCCGATTAATCCCCATCTCTAAGGACGCATCGATAATGGCTTGCCTAAATTTGCTATTGTGAATATCTTCATGTGTATGTGTGATTAGCGGCCTGAGGATGATATGGGAAATGACATTGAAACGTCGCCAGTCAACGAAGATCAGATCGTACATCATTCCCAGTGGTTAGTATGAACGATGTTGAAACCTTTGGAAGAAAGGGACGAATCCACACCCAGTCAAGGTAAGGATCAGATCGATGCGTACTTGGAAATGGGGATCAATCAGACCTTTGCGAGTCTGATAGCGCAAAGCAGCAACCCGTTAAAGGCAAATAGCAGAGAGTCAACAATCAAATATGTTTGCATTAACGGAGACTGTACCTCATTGATGCTGCCATTTTTTCCTAACACTATAACTCACGCCACTACACTAGTACCACGTCCGAACTGTTAGAGTTTCTAAACCTAATAAGTTCATTGAGAAAATGTCAGTCTAACAAACTCAACACTCCCTTCTCGTACTAGAAATGTACGACATGGAATCATAAATAGTCTTTCTGCGGAAATATATTAAGTAATAGTATAAACATGAATATGTTCACGAAATAGACAGAAACCCATCACCATTTAAAAAAAAATAAAGATATGCGTCAGTTTAGAAAAATATCTATCCATCTTAAAAGAGCTGAGTATACAGTTTGAATAATATATATATATATATATATATATATATATATATATATATATATATATGGATAAACGAGGTTTATATAAATAAAAATATATTTCATTGTACCCTTCCTATGTGCGAAAACAAAGAAATTTGAACAGATACAAGAAACGCATTTGCTCATTATCTCCTCAAGTATCTACTGAATGAACATATCTTTATATATAAATTGGAAGGCAAAACAAGATAGAAATATGTAAACACATTTAAAAAATATATTTGTCATGGCATGCTTACTTTGTTACTAATCTAAATGGTTAAATGTTCCAGTAACATGGTTTAATTGGAATATTCATATAAGTATACGAAAGTAAGTTACGGGGGCAGTGATAAGAAGAATTTTAATGGAGGTTGAGATATTGATATAAGCATCAATACCATTATATATATATATATATATATATATATATATATATATATATATATAGATGAGAGTATATACCAAGAATTGTAAAATATAGGAATAGGTTATTCATCCAATAGACCAGCTTTGTCTTTAATGGGAATAAATAATGATTAAAAAATAATTAATAACGGCGAAAGTAATAATTTAAAACACAAAATTGTCGAAATATAGTGTTCTGTTATCGGTTAAATAAGAGGAAATCATAGTTTATTGCAAGTCCCTCAACTTGATTGAAATAAAAATGTAATAAATTACTAGTAACAGAAAGCAGTTATATTGCCGGCAGTTTATATGAATATAAAAAGCCGAAAATAAACAAACGACAACTTTTAAAGCCGTTTACACTTTTGTAATAATGAAATGTTTTATTTAAAGAATATCAGTCCTACATAAAAAAAACATGGAATAAAGCTCTCTCAATTTAGATAGTGTAGAAGTTTACGCTTTAGTTATAAGGAATAGTTTAAACATCCTAGCTAAATCAGATAATCGCAGCTGAGCAATGATTGATTGCGCAGTTGCGAATAGAATTTGTTAAATCAGTTGTGTGGACCTGTAGAAAAACTAACCCAATTTCGTTCAACCAGACGCAAAACTTAGATAAAGCAATAAACAAAAATTCTTAAGTTCAAGAATGTTGTTGAAGCTAACACGATAGAAAGTACTTCAACTTTAATTAATTTTTCAGTTGTTCAATTTATGACACGGACGTTTGCCTACACGTGCGCAAAACGCAAATGAAATGTAAATAGCGTTCCACAAAATTTGGTATGTTAGATCAAATTAAAAATGCGCATTATTGCTGTTATGCTACTGACATTTTGAGATTCCATAAATAGCGCTCTTATATTTTCCTAATTCTTTGTTTTCCAGCTTAAGAATTGTATAAAAAATTTACCAATATACTTGCCATGAAAGACGAATTTTTTGTAATAGAAAAATCGCAGTCTGAAAAGACAAGACATTGAACGTCCACATACAATTAGGCGTTCTGACATTTTATGGTATTAGTAATACAATTTGTGACTTAATTTGCGCACTGAAGCATAAATTTATTATAGAGTAGTTTAATATAGAATAGTTAAAATGGCCAGTTTGATTATACCAGTCAGCAACTCGTCTTCAATCTCCGGAACTTTATTTAGTAATTTCTTTAAATAAAGCGTATTAATTTGGACTTAATGCCTACATTGTACAACGATGAAAAGTAAAAGCAAAACACAAGTTTACAAGCGGAAACACCCAAATAATGCACCAAATGTTACTCAATTCATGTATAATATTTTGTTGATTTAATTGCAGAGTATAATTATTGCTGCTTTCGCAATACGCAGCAACATTTTTGTTTCATGCTTTTCTTAAGCACTTGAAAATAAGAAGAGTTTTAACATTTTTCACATTTTTTGATACATCATTAATGAATTGGAGTTATTTATTATACATGAAATCTCTTATATGCCCCTACAAGTTTATGAGACCTTGAACGTAAGGGTAATTATGCAGAACAAATACTGCTAACAATTAACGAATCAACGACTTCAACTATTAAAACACTGATTTATATACTGAACAGTGTTTATTTTTAACATAATCTAAGCTTCTTATTCGGTTTAATTGTTACAAAACTTAATCATGTATCAAATTTTGATACAACTAGATATTTTCTGCATTTGTAAACTGCCAAACAGAACTCCAATATGCACATACTAGCTGCTAATTAATGTATCTGTATGTAATAAAAATATTTGACATAAATATCAATTTAACGTAATCAGGGATAGAGCAAACAATGAGATAGAAAAAATGGCGTCAAAATGCTTATAGCAAATCAAAAAGTAAAAATAACCTCTTTATCAACATCCAGTGGTCTCACGCTGTTCGGGTCTAAATTGGCGATTTTCGTTTCGTTGAGGTCAGTTCCGGCTCCAAATATGCCAGTATTCGGTTGAAGACCAAGTGTCGGCAGAAATGGCGATAAAGAACTGCCCATTGCAGATAGATATCCGGGAAACAGTAAAGGGAAATGTGGATGTTGAAATGGATGATATGCAGGCACACCTGCCTTAGAACTGTTATAATTGTTTTTCGAATTATCCCCAGAATGACGAGCCTGAATGTTTTGGTTGCTTGGTTGTTGCAATGGATTAACAAACGGCTGACCAAATCGCCCTGGTGGATAAAACATGAAAGCGGGAAAACGCGGTGGTGGCAGTGAGAACGGTGGTAATGGAGGCAGCGGCCCCGGAAAGCTGAAACCGCCAACAGGTATCTCGTTTACTGGTGCTGGCACATTTTGTTGCTGATGCTTATCAAATTGTTTACCATTAGCCTTAACATCGACGTATGTGAAAATATAAACAATGACAATGAAATGTTACATAATTTATATTTGCGAGTAAAAATCGAGACTCAAATAAAAACACATTTAGTACATTTCATTAGGTAGTTGATGTCTTTTTGGTTCTACAGTAATAAACCAACATTTCACAGGACTTCATAGGTAGCACTAGTCAGCAATTAAACTTTTTAAAAAAATGTACACATTATATTTCGTTATCTGCCGTAGATAGTAGAATAACGTCTAAAGTACTAGCTTACACTTGTTGACAATTGTTCATATTATGCTTAAGCATAAATTCTCTGTAAGAATTTAACCTGCGGGCAATTAAATTACTAAATGCTGATTGTGTGAAATCCTTATTGTCCCTATTTTTTCTTGTCCATAGATTGGTTCTCTGTTATGTCACGCATTCTATTTGTGCTCCCAAATATCTTTTACACATGGCAATGCTTGAGTAGACTGGTGTTTATGTAAAGCTCACAAACTTGATTTACATAATTGTTATAGCCATATACATAATCAATGCTTGATAAATTGTATAAATCTTCCATTCAATACCAATTCTCCTGGTGGTGTGATGCTTGCTTTATAATGACAGATTGTGGATGGCCAGTTGGAACTCCAGTTCGAAAGGAATTTCATATAGGCTCCATCTGAATGAAGGGCTAGACAAAAACATAAAATTAGTATATAAATGAAAATTGTGTGCAGTGTGCGTCAAGATGGCGCAGTGGATAGAGCAACAAACTCAAAAGCAAATGCGCTTTAGTTTGAGCTTCCATCGCAATACAACTGTGGACAGTACTTGAAGAGTTTCTGATAATTACAAGATGAATCTACAGTATGAATTGTCTTTGATGTTTATCTCAAGCGCACAAGCTTGATTTAAATAATTGGTATCACATCAAACGCAATCCCATATATAGCGGGATTGGTGTTTATCTCAAGCGCACAAGCTTGCTTTACATAATGGGTATCAAATCATGCGCAATCAATTATTGTTCAAATTGTATAAATCTTCTATGCATGTCGATGCCTGTAATGACTTTGACTGGCCATCTAACGTATCAGTTTGACAACATGCAATTCCACCATTGCTAAGCACCAGGTGAAAACGGAGCAGTATACAGCCATCACGAATTTCAATATTCTATACAAGGCTAAAGCAGGAAGGTGAATACGAACTTACCAAGCCTTGATAAAACGACCAGAAATGAAAAGCCATCACATGCAAACGTATCATAACTACGATATACTGTTTTATATGTCAAAAATAATCGCATACGTAATTCTATTAGCAAATAACTCTTCGCCATTTACAATACCCAAGCTAGAAGTAATCAATTCCCTGTTCAAATCAGCAGTCGTGGCAAAAGCAACAAAAGATTGAACAGAAAAAAGACAGGCAATTACACGATAGACAGACAGGCAATAAATTATCAATTTTAATGCCTGTAAAAAGCAATAACTCTTAGATGAAGCGCCAAACGAATTTAAATTTACACAACATAGATTTAAATAGCAAACTATCAGAATAGCAACTCTACCAATATTATTCTAAGAAACGAAGAATTACAGATCATCAACTAGAAGAGAAACAAATCAATGCAATGTAGCTATTGTGAAAAAAGATATGCGAATGTTACATAGATTCAGTAACAATGGCAGAGTTTATATCTCGTGAAATCCTCTAAGAACATCGACATACGAAGATGTTAATCGACGGTTAATACTGGGTAAAATAATAAGATGAGCAATAAAAATGTTTTACATTCGGGATTCCCATCTATGAAATGACCGATAGTCCAGTTATTTTTTGCACATGAAACTTCTCGTATTTGTAAACCACACACACACACACACACACATTCAAACCGTAGTAAACAATTGAAAACCAATCAGTGTTTGCATACTAGACGTAATTAGTTCGACTATGACAGATCATGATATAAACTGTATATTGTTTAATGTTGCATGCAATGAAACGCAAAATAATAATGCACCATTATACGACTCGAATAAGCATACTTGGCGATAAAACATAAATTCGTTTGGATTTCTTTCCAACTGGAAGCATATATACATATGTGACCTCAAAATTTCAGTTGAAATAACCAAATAACAATACCTCAATCTTGTCAGTGCTTTCAATAAATTATAACTTGGACGAAATTTGCGCTACCAACAATATTGTCATTACAGTCATCTACGTTGACAACAAAAAGGAAACAACGGAATCGAAAACAATAAAATATAAAAGCATTGTTAATATAAATATCCTATTAATCGCGTCCAGATATTACCGGATGGCTCAGTGGTTAGAGCACCAGATTCCGAAGCAGACGTGCCCAGGTTCGAGTCCTGTGCGCGGCAAATTCTGGCCAGTACATGATGAGTTCCCAATAAGGACGAAACCGGTCTACTGGATGAATTGCCGTTTCTACACTATACAATTCTTAGTTTATACTGACATATGTAAGTAATTAATGGGTCAGGTGTTTATATCAAGACCGCAACCTTGATTATAATAATTGTTATCACTACTCGCGTAACCAATGTTCGTTTAGATATAAGACTCATTAATAAATACTAGCGAGGACACGATGATAATAATAACAATATAGAATAGTTACTTCAGATGAGGTAATATAATCATAATAAAAATCCTACTAATTGGGCTTACAGAAAGTCTGGTGATTGTCATCTTAACAGCTTTCTAAACATCGCTTCGTTTTCTACAACCTGTACTTAGGATATGTTTCAATTGCCTTCTAATTATGAATGTAGCAATATTAAATTAAGCAAACGATAATTATAACGGTTCGAACGATCAACAAGAAAAATAATTACTGGCCAGCGCAGTACAGCAGTTACGATAATGTTATTCTAAATAAGAAACTAACAGTAGTCTGACAGAAGAGCACGTCTACACACACACACACACACACACATATATATATATATATATATATATATATATATATATATATACGTTAATATATGCATTAAATATACTCATAATGCCATGTGAGGATAAAACACGTTCTTTGTTTCGCGATAGTCTTCAAATTCACAGTATTAAATATCCTTTTAAGAAAATAATTGTATAATAGAAAATAACTAATTAATAAACATGCTATTTCTCAGAATTTGAAGGGAAAAAATTAACAATTTCATTATAAATCACAGTAGAAAAGGAAAAAATCACATTTTTCTAAGGAATGTCGTGATGCAGATTTGAATTCCTAACTCAAATTTATGTGATCTGCTATAACATTCATTTACAACATATCCACGAACAAACACATAACGAATAAATGTTTGAGAAACACAAATTATGTGCCAACAATTTTCAATTGAATATATATATATATATATATATATATATATATATATATATATATATATATATCATCATCATCAAATAGACTCGTTTTGTCCATATTGGTCATTCATCATGAACATGCAAGAATTTCTCGCGTCAGGAACTTGAATCGGATAAAGTTTGTTTTTGAGTTTTGCACTCGTCGATTGCACAACCCTGGTAGCACAGTACACGCAATTTCCAGTTATCCAACAACATATGATTTCGTTAGATTTTCCATCTGTTGGAGACTATGTGGTATCAATTTCGATATGAATTTTTAGCTAACTACCCGACGACTGTCGTTATAAAGCAGATACCGTGTCACCTGAGGAGGTGATATTAAGTTAACGTTTTCACGACAGGATTTCGATTACATATATGTTGTAAGTATAAACTCAATATCGCGTAAGGTATCTAAGGAAATTCATTAAGTAGACCGGTTTCGTCCCTATTACGAACTCGTCAAGTACTCGCCAGTACATATATATATATATATATATATGTATATGTATATGTATATATATATATATATATATATATATATATATATATAATTGATTTATTTCGGTTGTTTAAAATAATATGCTTTATGGAATAAGCCCTTTAGAAAATGAGATTATGCTCCTCGGTGATTATGGGGGCAATTATGTTGTGAATGAGTAGAAACACAGTTAGGTTTCTGTAGTTGTAAATGACATGGATTAAAATTTGCTTGGGAGAAAGAGAACTAGTAATTAATCAAATTTACGTGCGGGAGATAAAAACTAATCTCATTTTGTTCACCAAGCAACACATTGTAAGAAAAATACCGCTCAACGCATATCCAACATGGTTATCATCAGAGCACGACGATGAAATGGGTAACGAGGATCAAAAAGCAATAGAATGAAGTCTACGGCTGTAACCTCTAGAATGTCTACACACATTTTATTTGATTTGAAATATACGCTGCAAAATTTCTTTCTACACAAACACATTTTTGCGGGTTTCGATCATTGAACCATCACTGATTTCGTGGATGGCGATCGGTATTCATTAAATGAATATTTGTACTTGGCTGTGTAAGGATAGTGCAGCCATCATTTCAAGTCAAGTAAAATGTATATGCGACCATTATATGTAGAAGACACTTATCTGCTTTTGATTACCGTACATTTGCTTCGGAGTTTCATTCATGTTAATAAATTTTCTGTCTTGCTTCAATGATGAACATGGTAGGACAAAACGCGTCATTACAAGCGACTGACGGTATTTTTGCTGTTTTTCCACTGGATGAATAACATTGTTTGGTATTTATCCAAACTGCGCCAGTTCGAAATAAATTATTGCCATCACCACCATTGCAACTAATAATGCTCAGTAGAACGAGAACTAGTCTGATTCATTAAATCAAGTTTGCGAGCTTGAAGTAAACACCAATCCCATTTAATTTAACCAGTCGTTTATCAACATAACCAAACTACCGCCAGCCGCAACGCACTGACGCGTTTCGACCTTCCATGATCATCATCACAGTACGACGGAAAACTGACTATCGCGCAATCAATTATTGTTAAACTAATCTGATTGTATTATTAATTATTTGGAACTCTGGAACAATTGCTTTTGGGTAATTTGTTTATTTGTGAGTGTATGTTTGTGTGCATTTCTGTGTGTGTGAATGGATTATTTTCATCGTAAATCTATGTGATGCTTAATACCTGGTTACTTTTGTATTTATGAATTTAGTTTTGACCGGGAAAAGACCAGAAAATCGACATCCGGACTGAAACAAATATTTTAGAAGCAGAGTACAAAATCTCAGATATCACTTGGTTAGAAAGTGAGATAGACTCCAAATCGCAAACCAACACACCGATAAAGACTCATAAATCAAAACTTACAAACCAAAAAGCCACGTGCGACTACTAAAAATAAGTACAATTTAAATTCTATTAGTTTCCCATAGCATTCGAAACAAAAGATGTGCATTTAAATTCCAATGACTGGTCCATATTTAATGAACTCTTTCTTTTCCAACCAACGAGTTATAGTTTACTCACCAAAAATATTTCTTCATATTAATTGATCGATATTTCGATCGAAACGCCGGTCATCGTTTTCAAAATCCACGCTCATTGATCGAATAACATTCCAACTAACAAATAGTATAAATGTAATTTTTTAATAAGTTATTTAAATTTAATCTACATCAATCCATGTAAACCATAATTGCCTTATTTTTAGCTTGTATGCGCAAAATTTTTACTTAAATGTTATGCATAAAAGCAAACAATATGGCCTTCACACACACACATTGTACACATGGAATACTGTATCACCAGCATTAAAGGTATGCCCAAAAAAATTGGGTAATGCTTTGGCATGGTTAATACACCCCTTTATTTTTAATTAAGGAGTTATCACACATTCACCCAAAAATCCTCTTTATATGTATTGATTGTTCATTCGATCGATGTGCAAGTCCTATTTGCGTTGCTTATAAACCAGTATTTCGTGTGAACATTAATCATTAAAATAAGCTTCACACAAAGGTTACGAGAAAAAGAGTAAGATTACCTCACTAATCAGTAGATCGCATTTTATGTGACATACTAATTTATCAAGCTGTGAGTAGAGCTAACAATGACAAAAAATCTCTTATGAGATTAAAATTTTAAAAAGCAATACACAAAATTTTAGATTAATAAAAAATAAATGGTCTACAAATGAAAATTATTTTGACCTAAGAAGAATTTACAGGGGAATTCATAGAAAATAAGAGTCTTATGCAGAGAAAATTCAGCGATTGTTATAAAATTTAATTATGATGAACCAGTAGAAAATAAAAGATTTAAGTAAATGAAAGTACAAGATTTTAAAGAGAGTTACATCATAATGAACATAATTAATCTGTCTTAAATATGAACCTATAGTTCATTCATTTTAGAGAGTTCGTCTGCCAATTCTTTTGCAACCACTTCAGAACAGCGTTTCATACCTATAAGTGTTGGACCTAATTGAACTAGTAGCTATGTAGCATTCATTAAATTTGCTCTAGCTATTATTTCAAACGATTCTGTGAATAATATTATTAGACATATACTTCAGCAGAGTGCTATTTCCTCATAACCTTCACAGTTTTTATTGAAACTAGTTTCTAATTAATGTGGAGGCATATCTGCTTACATACTTACATTCATTTTTATGTTTCCCCTTCGAACTCTAAATCGTCGTGTGATTTACCCCACATACATACAGTTAACTACAGTAACGATAAGTAATTTAATAAGCACCATGTGTATCTAATGGCGCGATCTTTTCTATTTGATTAGAAAATAAGCCGCCAAACCTGAACGATTGTTCTAAAGTAGTTTTAATTTAATATTTCGCAGCCAACCTTTTTCACTTTCCTTCCCAACTCCGAATCAGGGGTAACTATTATCCTCCGGTCAACTTTGACTTTCTGCGGTAAAATCAAATCTCCGTATAACTTGAGGTATACAAGGTTTCGGATTACCTCAATTACAAATGGACATATTAAATCGTGCTCCGCATGGTGGTGGGTTCTTGGTGGTTTGCAAATCGACGCTATATAATGCACATTGGAAACTAATGGACAATAATCGAGAAAAAAAAGAATGAAGACACTACGTAACACTCTTTCAAAAGTCAATCAACGTACGTATTTACGTTTTCGTGTACTTATGTCTGTATGTTTTTATGTATGTATATATGTGTGTATGTATGTATGTATGTATGAATGTATGTATGGATGGATGGAAGGATGGATGGATGGATGTATGTATTTATATTTGTATGTGCATATGTATAGAATATTTATGTTGGATTAGATCAGTGCTATTCCTTTCCTAAATTAAGTTGTAATGGTCGGTTTGTACACAGTTAGAGACAGTAGTTACAATATTTTCGTAATCTAAGAACCCAACTGTGTTATTTAATCTCGGTAGTACAGTAGCATATGCATTGATAAAACAAGATCGAAGTGAAGTTTTATTCACTCACAATCGGAGTTTCTTACACAACTGTATACATAACGTTGAGACTTTACTTCAATAAACTATCTACATTTGGAAAAAAAATTGAACACGGAGACAATATTATTCTTTAGCCAATGCTACATTTACGCTTGATTTCTATTAACAGAAATATATTGTATAAAAGCTAGTTTTGTCTACCACATACATGACGTAAAAGATTTTCGAAAATCAGCTGAATTAAATATTAAATTTTTTACTCATTAAGCATGAAAACCAGCGTTATTGTGTGAGATAAATATAAAGTTATTTATTTGATAATTTAATCGAAAAAACAGATCTACTTATTATAAGTAAGTATATATTGTTACGTAAATGCGATCAAAACAACCATCTGAGAAGCACAAATAATGATACAAAAATCTATTTCTATTAAAATCATAAAAAAACAAATGCAAAATTACAAATAGACTCACACGTCCGTATGCCTCAACATTAGAATAGTACATTGCGGCGGCAGCCATCATAGCAGCATAATTGGCGGCCGCTGGCGAGTTTTGAGCAAGGAAAGGAGCCGATGTGGAAGCGGCCGCATGAATGCTACTAGCGGCGTCGTTTGATTGTTGAACAGAACCCGAAGAAGTTTGTAGCTCTGGTGCCTGATCAAAGGCACCACCCTCAGAGACATTTGTTCCATGTCCATCGGAACAAGCATTTTTAGATGTGCCTCGAGAAAACTGGTTTGTTGAAGAAATGAATGGAAATGCACCAGGACATTGGACAAAATTGTGCGTCACGTGTCCGGGGTGCAGGGCAGCATCATGCGGAGACTTAAAATGATGGTGCGATCCAGGAAGATGCCTATGATGAAATACATTTTCATCAGTCTGTGCCAACTTTGCATTCGAAGGCGACAGAACCAACTCTTCGTTTGCATTTCGTATAAACATTGAATTGTTTATAGGCACAGGACAATGCTCAACTTGATTTGACACGCGATTCCCATCACAGAAAAAGTAATAGTTAGAGGGATTGACAATATTTCCAACTCTGGACGAACCATCAAAAGCGTGGTTAGGAGGTTTCGGTTAAAACAAATAAAGGCAGGCAAACTTTTAAATTGAGCTTATGTAACTGATTTTATCGTTTATAGCATGAATTAAAGTTATAAATTATCGGTAGCAGGAATTTAATTTTAACCAGTAAAACAGATATAACCCAGTAAATGCAATCACACGCTTGCCAATAACATATAGAGATCTAGTGTACAATTGCATTTGTAACAGGCGTTTTAAAATACAAAAATAATTTTAATGCCATCCCCACACTGCTCTTCACAAGTCTTCTTAGTCCAACGAAATTTGCTATCGCATATAGACACTAGTAATGCAGAACACTCGTACGCTGCTTGCACTGAAACCTAAGTTAGTATGAATTTACAATTTTAATTTAAAAATGTCTAGTAAAATTAAACGAACATTATTAAAAAGGGTGGTGATAACAATTATTATAATCAAGGTTGCGGTCTTGATATAAACACCTGACCCATTAATTACTTAAGTATATGTCAGTATAAACTTAAGAATTGTATAGTGTAGAAAGGCAATTCATCCAGTAGACCGGTTTCGTCCTTATTGGGAACTCATCAAGTACTGGCCAGAATTTGCCGCGGACAGGATACGAACCTGGGCACGTCTGCTTCGGAATCTGGTGCTCTAACCACTGAGCTATCCTGTCTAATAAAAGTTTGTTTTCAGCCGAAGTGAACTGGAAAATGTAAAACATTTTATATGAAGATGAGCGTGGGGTGATTATTAGGTTCGTTAACGGACATCAATTCCATGAACTGTCCTTCTTTTCATGATGAATCGCCTAACATCGAATGTAATACACAAATTCCTATCCTTTCAGAAATACATCACTGGCTGTGCTGTAAAAATGAAGGTTTACCATTTAACTATTTAATGTCTTGCTATATTTAGTATTATCAAAGTTGCGAACTTGATATAAACACCTTACTTACATTTTGTCTTGACGTGCTATATTATTAGTAAGTTATTTTACCATGGAATTGTTCTGGCACGTCGGAACCGTGGCTTTCTCGCCCCCACTGAGACAAAATAAAGTTGACTACGAAAGGAACTTCAAACGCTGCGATCTGAAAAAATATGTGCCTGCAAATTTAATATTGTCAGAGAGGATTGATTCTTCAACTACTTGCTAAAAACAACAGTTAAATTAATTGTTGAGGAAAGCGTCAAAGCTACATTTATCAAAAAACTGTAAATTAGGCTAGATAATTCAGATCTGTTTTACGATAACGCAACTTTCAAAAATAGCGACATTAATATCTTATCAAATTTTTAAACAATACTTGCACCTTAAAACAGTTGAGAGAAAGACGCTAGGTGGAAAATAACTAGGGCATTGGCGCATCGTACATATAAGAGAACAGAAAAGAAAATTAGAGTTAGGAAATGACATCAACCTAAATTTGTTCGTGTGCTTAACGTTGTAAAAAATAAAATGTATGAATATTTTTCTATTTCTTCAATGCAGAGAATTATACATACATGCTTTTGACGTTTCCATTTTTTAGGTTCAAGATTTAAAGAATGATCTGTTAGCTCGCGGCGTTTGATCCAAAGGGCCTTAAAGCGAATTTATCTGCTCGTTTACAATCTGCTTTAGATGAAGAAAAGGCAAAAGATACAACTGACAACGACGATAAACCTGTGAACGAAGCACCGAAGGGTAAGATTTACTTATTTTTATGATATTTATATGGCCCGGTTGTATGTAATGGAAATTCTGCAGTTTCGGCTAGAGTCTTCTAATATTGCAAAATTCTTTCTGCTTATGTTCAGCTGAACAGACGCCGACTAAGAGTGACACCCCAGCTCCTGAAACAACACAGGAAAAGGCTGAATCAAAACAACTTTCTGAGAAAGAACGTCGGCGTTTGGAACGCCTTTATCGTTTGGGGGATAGACCAACTATTCTTATAAATTCGAATAAAGAAGCTTGTGGTGGTCGCTTCGATTGCGATCATGTCACTCTTTACGTACTTTTTAAATACCGAACGGATGAAATGAAGGAACCAAACATTGAGGTGGCGCTTTTTGCCAAGCGAGTTCATGAAACGATGCAACGGGATAGCGCCTTCGATATCTTCAAGACCACCTGCTACCCCTAGAAGGAAAAACTCTGAGTTGGACGAAATCACGTTAAACGAAAATTCCATATTTTGGCATCAAAATAAACAAAACAGCAAATCGATGCAATTTTGTATTTTTTATTGCGTACCTAGTAACAAATTTGTTCAAATTGCATCAGAAGGATATACTAAAGGTAGCATGAACAACACGTATAATCCCATATACACACACGTTTCCCGCTAACTGATGACTCATCAGTAGAAGCCGGTACTACGCTCTACACCCTCTATATATTTGGTCAAGAAATGTGGGATAGTTGGAAGGTAAAGTCTCCTACACGAATGTGTTTTCAAGCAGTGAGAAACTTAACTTTATATGAAGTCTACGACAATGCTACTTCGAAGCCAACTTACTATAAATATACCGAGCCAATAAACAGTACCAACGCAATAAAATTTAAGATAGGTTACATTACACCAATACCGAGAATAACAACAAATTCTGAATACTTGTTACTCTAGGAAATCCATGCTCTCTGGTCTTAATCGACTTCGGTTGTCACATTTCGTAGTAATCATCATAATTAAATATATAAGCTATATATTTTGTTACCGCGCACTAATATACATGTATTCTTTTATTACCTATTAACAAATTAGTTCAAATAGAACCAGAAGGATACACCAAATTTAGTATGAACAGAAAGTATATACCAATATGCGCATGCAATTAGTGCGTACTGGAGACTCATAATTCAAACTAGCACTACACCCTATGCCTACTTACTGCTATTGGCTTTCGTATATTCATCTGGTCCTATTTTAACTATTTTGCTATTAGGTTCGCCAGATACGAAACTGCATGTGTATTAGCTCTCCTCAACGAAAAATAAATACCCATTAAGCCAGTGTTTAAATAAAATAATCTGTTGCGATCCTGGGTATAGAACATAACCTGATCTGTGCTTCGACTAACACAGATCAGATAGTTAATCCAATGGATAAAATCGGTATTAATGCAGAAAAAAGTACATATATAATTCATATGATGGTACGAAACCACTTGGAAGTTGAAACTTTTATGCATGTAGGCAAATGCATCTGGTGTTGAAATATTTATAGACCAAGAGGATTCTCGAATGTTAATTCAAGAAAACAAAGGTTAAAGTGATTAACTGCAGAACAAAGTTACATGTTTAATCAACGGAATATGTTCTTTAGAAAAATTGGATAAGGCTCACCAAATTTATTTATGCGAGTGAAAATATTCCTACGATTTAACCAGAAAACCTGCAAAGGAAAACTGTAAAAGTAAAAAATTCAGCACCCTTAAAATATCGCGACTATACAAATACGGCGTTCAACAACACGTCGTTTATTTTACGTTTTTAGTTATGGTTATTTACTATGTTGGAGGTTTTCAAACTAAAAGCGTTTAAATGTGTAAAGTGCCTCCAGCGATAGCACCAGATTCCGAAGCATACGTGCCTATGTCGATTAAGGTCCGCGCAAAATTTGGATTATATGTGGATGAGTTCCATTATGAAACCGATCTACTGGATGAATTGCCTTCTACGCTATACAATGCTTGGTTTATACTGACAAATGTGTGAACATAATGGATCATGGGTTTATATCAAGATTTCACTCGCGCAAACAACGTTCATTTATTATTATAATCAAGGTTGCGGTCTTGATATAAACATCTGACCCATTAATTACTTACATATGTCAGTATAAACTAAGAATTGTATAGTGTAGAAAAGGCAATTCATCCAGTAGACCGGTTTCGTCCTTATTGGGAACTCATCATGTACTGGCCAGAAATTGCCGCGAACTGGGCACGTCTGCTTCGGAATCTGGTGCTCTAACCACTGAGCCATCCTGCCGCACATTTAATCGAAATGCTGTCGAAATGCGAAAATAAAAGCATTTCGTGCTCACTTATACGTATTTCAGACGTGTGTTCATCGCATGTATAATTAAATTATAAACACAAATTAAATTGCCAAAAACTTCATTTGTTGACACAAATTAAATATTTAACACGTTCAAAAATAAGTTAAATTTTTTTCTGACTTCCGATGTTAACATTTTTGTTACGCAATATCTTAACGACAATAACCAAAAATTAAATGAAATTTTAATAAATAGTTAAAGACTTCAATTAGTTTGCTTAGAATTTGTAAAAATGACATTTTATCTTATATATTTTGAATAATTTAGTAAAACAATAGCTCATTATACTATAAGGCAAACCTTTTCAAATGAAATTCATTCTTAAATCCTGAAAATTATCTGCCCCCGCCTTAAATATTTTTGATTAGGAATGTAACCCACATTTGTATAACAAAAGCAGCAAAAATGTACTATCGAATTTCCAATCATTTACATAGCTTTTCTCATAATCGGTAAACTATTTGTATGAACATATCAGTATGAACACCGGCAGGAAATGTAACCAGCGTGTTTTAATGAGAGAGAGTGTCGAAAAGCTAGAGAAGTAGAGATGAGTAGGAGAGAGAGAGGGAGAGGAGAGGAGAGAGAGAGAAATAAAAAGAGAGAGGGAGAGAGTGAGTGAGTGAGTGAGTGAGAGAGAGAGAGGGGTCGATTCTGTCCAGCAAGCACCAAATAATGAATGAATGAATAAAAGTATAGATGAAAGAATCGATGGAAATTGAATGAGCGAATGATATGATGCCACTTGAAAAGTGAAACTACACCCATATGTGCAATCGGACTTATAAATGTAGACCGATAGACAAATGCTGTTGAGCTACAGAAATATCGTTCGGAGGTTCGAAATGAAACGTGGTCCATAGAACCTTGTAATTTGATAATCATTGCTGGCAATGCAAAAAAAGTTAAATTGCTACACCATACAATCTGTATCAAAGTTTTGCATAAAAACGCCAACATGTGCAAACGAGCAAATTAGTCGTGACAAACATCAAAGCGATCACAATAAAAACACATAATCTTGCCACCTATTATGGAGCATTAATTCATGTTTTTTAGACGCCTAGCGCATTAAAACACGTTTTCTCATCAATTATGAACAAAGCTGGCAGCCACTTGAAAACAGAATGTAAGAAGATTTAATAGTTGTTACAATATAGAGTAAAACTGGTTAATCTCAGGCATCAATTTAATGTGTGCTCATTAAAATTGTCATAATACAAAAAAAATTAAAAAATAATAAAACAACTTCCATTTTAATCAACATATTTTTAATTAGCAAAGAAAACAAAACCACGGTTTAAATTGGTAAAAAATGTGCAAAATGTTTTATACAGAAAGCTTATCTACGTTAAAAAGCGGTACTCGCCTGTGTAGTGAAACATACCTGGCAAATTGCACAAATACTCAGTGAACATTTTCGTTATGGAAGTTTGAGGTAATTTGTCTTAACTCGGTAGCATCACATGCTGACGACAACATCACTTCTCGTTTAAGAATAACCTGGCGCTGTGTAACCAGGCAAACATAATTCATTGCCCTGGGGGATTGCGCGGCTGAATTGCCAATTATTCCAACCATCGCATTTTTCGTTAAACAACTGTTTTTTGTCTAATATAATTATTTACGCTAACAATATTTCAGGAGCGACTTCTTGGTTGGTGGCGAAAACGTGATTGATCAAAGAGATTACGTTTGCTTAATGCAAAAAACGGTTTCTGGAATACGAATAAGGAAATAACGTTCGTTTGCGAAAATCTAATAGACAACGAATGGTTATATAATTACAGCTAAGGCACAGGTGTAATGACAATTCTTTAGCAGTAGTTGCAAAGTAACCACTGCAATACGGCTGATACAGCAATTGCAAAGAAATTCATTAGCTTAACAATATCTGTGTTGATACATCTAAAGCAAAGTTCGGATGTGCAATGGGTCCCGTCCTGGTTCCGTAATACTGTGTATGTTAAAGTAGGCAGCAAATTTATATAAAGCTATTCAACTCAGTATGAGTTGCTGCTTACTTGTCTCTGCAATTTGATACAAGAGCATTTGTACCATCATCACATGGCGTCGATAAGAACGTCTGATTAGCGCTAGCATAACGTCGTCTCTCACTGCAAGAGTCAAAAAATTCATCGTTGACCGCCTGTCTTATTGATGATGAAGTCATTGAAGTGGTCATTGTACCAGCACCACCACCAAGATATGTCTGTATAAATCCCAGTTCCACACACCAAATTTAAAGGCAAATATGGATTATGCATTAACTTAGATCAAAAACGTCTGCCAATAATTAGGACTGAATTATACACCAAATTGTGGATGTAAATGTAGAACAAAAATGCATAGAAAATCTGAAAATAAATCATTCATTGAAGCCACAAAACAATATAAAAACTAATTCTCACCGTTTTTTGCTTAAGATAACCACCAATTCTATTTTACCTAACCGGTCGCCCAACGTATCAAGACAGAATCGGATTGGTGTTTATCTTAAGCTGGTAAACTTGGTTTCAAAAATTGTTATCGCCACACGCGCAATCAATGACATTTACAAGGGCAGTAAATGAATACAACTGTTGTCCATATGATTACTACTAGAAATGAAGGTCCGAAGCGTAGGGAAAATTTCAAAAAAATATGGTTCAACAGCATTTTCGGACAATCTTTTCGTGGACGGCTTCAGAGTGACAGGACATTTGAGAACGCATCAATCACTGCAAAGGACAAGCTGTGCACCTGGAAATGTAAAGGAATCAAGAATTCACCGACCTATGAGTGCTGTAAATTGTCCAGCCATAGACTACAGCGAAAACAACTAGAAAGGTGGCAGCGCTGCAAAACATAAAGTATCTTTTAAAAATTACTAAGCAGATCACTGAAAAATCAAGGCTAAATTTACAATTAGTAAAATGCAAAATAATTATTTGAATAAAAATAGATATATAAGAATAAAGTCTGACCGGCATAACAAGTCCAGCATCCATGTCAATCGGATGGCCAAATTGCTTAAGGTGTTCATGATATATGTGCTCGCCGTTGGGAAAATATCGCGTTGACTCCGAATCAAATGTACAGGAGTTGTGCTGGCTCTCCACGCGCATACTAGAAGGGGATGCAGCCGACCCGGGCATCATCATTCGCATTATCATATTTGTTGGCATTATGTAGCCAGGTGTATTCGTGGAATCGGAAACAATCTGACTGATATTTCGTTCCACTTCGTTCTGTTTTTGCATTTCTAGATATTCCTGGTGTTTTTGCGTTACTATCTGCTGAGCTGACCAACTTTGGTCGCTCTTTGCAGCTTTACCATTTGTACTGGATTCGTGAATCATTTTGTCATGCTTAACATCTGCATGCATTAACAGGTTAGGCCCCTTGTTGCATTGCTATGTTGTTTGGTGAAATTAATTATTTTAAAATTTAAAAAAAAAAATTATAACAGGCTAATTAGAAAGTTTTAAAAAAAATACAAAAAAATTGCCTTAGACGCTTTAAAACGAAAAAAACTACTTGTTGTCGCAGTAAAAACATATTTCCCGTACAAATCTTTGCAGAGATTCGAGAAATATATATATATATATATATATATATATATATATATATGTATGTATGTATATTGCTCGACAGGAGACAAACTGAAGGTCTGGCAACTGAGAAAGACTTGTCAAAAAATCGGTGCCAAGCGAGTAGTCGTACTAAATATTTATTATAGACCGTATCACACCACTGTTGATTCATAGATGTATAACATGATTTATAGATAGGTGAGAAGTTTACTAGAGGTCAACTATTATTCATAAAAATGAGAATAAGGCAGTAACACTTAAGGTTTCCGTTTTTAGACAGTTGACAGACCATCGGATATATTTTCATAAATTGATAAATTTCGTATTAATTTGCAACTTCACTTGTTGAGACAGATTCATGTTTAATTGCGTATGATTATATCTTTTAAATTCAAAGTCGTGTTTACGGAGGCAGCGTGTATACTCCCACAATTCATGTTGGACATAACATAAAAAAATCAGCACTCATATAATTCACTTTTTAACCGCTTACGCGGTAGCACCTGTCTGCCAACTTCATCCCAGTTTTCCTCACTGTAATTACATAAAGCATAACTGTGTCCCAAATGGCAGGAAATTCAGCAAAGTGCGAATATATAATATAGATCGTTCAGAACGTTGAACAAAGATTGTACATCGATTAAACCTTGAAAAAGTCTTTGCAGATTATCAAGGGAGAATTACTTAACTGCACAAATTACTGAAAAATGAGTTTTGCTTCTTAAATGTGAAAGCATCCTGGGTTTCCTGACTGACAGCTGTAAGGTTGTTATTTAAATTATCTAAAAAATACTAGTGGACGAGTATAGAGGAACATCGGTTGGGATAATTTTAAGAAAATACTTCATTTACATCTTTGTGTTACACATAATGTTATATGCAATATTTTCATCGGCTCCCGTGAGAATCTATATTAATAATATTTCGGATTCCATAACTGAACCATTACTATAATTATCATTAAAACAACCATTACTATAATTATCATTAAAACAAGATTAACATTACGTTTCACAGCAAAAACAACAAAAAATAAACTTTGTATGCCATTATATACACTTTATTATTTCTAATATATCTTCTTTTTTGCGCCTCTTTGCAAGTTTTACAATAATTTGTGCATTTTGAATTAATATGCATCAATTATTTTCAGGTTCGAGTATTTCTAGCATTAATGAGTATTAACATATTCATACCTAATTTAATAGAATAAGTATTGTTTTTATGGCTTAAGTCACCTTTAAATTGTCCATTTAGAAGTAAAACAAAAACTAATGTGATTATTATCAATGTTGATTATGCCATAACACAACTTAAACATTTAAGAGGCTCCTGCATACAAATTAAACAATACCATTGAAAATTTAGTAAAAGTTAAATTAATAGTCTTAAAACATAGCATTGCGAATTTATATATGAAACAAGACAAACAGAGAATAGTTGGTTCCACACTAGGTTACGCATAAAACCGTATACGATGCAGAGATGTGACCAGTAAAAAATTTGCAAGTAAAAATCGACCAGTTGTCAAATTATGTCAAATAAATTGGTAAGAATTATCTCCCTAAACTATTTGTACATTTGTAAGTAGAAGTTTAATTTAGTGGGGAAGAAGATTCTTCTAGTAAAAATGAAGAACTGTTATAAAGGTAGGTTTTGGAATAGTAGAGTCGAATGCTACATTAAAATACAGTTTTTTCAACTTGAGAAAGTTGTCCAACAAAAATAATTACAAATACTGCAGCTGTATAAAGATGGACTAAATTCATGAGAGAAGATGGATGACAAAACCGAAGAGTGCTAATACTTTTTCATTTCCAGTGGGTTGACTTCCACAGAAATGAAAGCCCAAATCATGGGTTAAACCATTATATTTCTCGGACAGAGTATGCAAGTGACGTATAACTTTGCTCCTTAAGCCGTGATACAATCAACCGGGGTATTCAATGCAGCCGAAAGTTTCTTTAACTTCAACCTTATTTAATAAAACCTGCTCCATTAGTGAGATGCCATCAGGTGACGAAAGATTTATATTCAAGATCTCATTGATTGATCGACACCCGAGACTGAGGAACACTATTAATCCATAGCGTCTTGCTTAGAAACGTCAACGTACACCATTTTCTGTTCGCTTGTTAGCGCAACCAGGTCGACCACAATAGGACCCGCATCATGGCTAAAAATATTAAATCGCACCAGGAGTTTCGAACTAGATATATATTAAATTTATGACAACCAGCGGACGAAAATTTAAGATTTAGTTATATAAATTTATTTTGCATTTTTTCTAAGATTGCTCTTTATATAAAAATTATGTGCATAATTTTAGAAAAAATAAATTATATATATATATATATATATATATATATATATAAGCTAATACGTATTCAGACATTTCTGCATTTGTCCAATTTCAGTATACCTCCAGAATTCGGTTTTAGGCTTCGCTATGATTGCTAATGCACAACGGCGCATATTAACGATGTGCAATTCGATTGCAGATTGAGCCAAATCTTATTGTTTGAATAAGGAAGCGGATTTTACATTAATCAAATAACATCCGTTCCGAAAATGTACTACTTAAATGAATTCGAATAGTAACATAGAATTTTTTTAGACCGATGACCGAATTTATTAATCGTATTATTGGTAAAATGCGAATAATAAATACGTAACTACCCCATACAAAACTGCAAGAATAAAGAATATTTAAGAACAACAATTAATAATTCTCAGGAATCGTTTTTTATATCGTAAAACTGCAAAACGAATAGCTGTAGTTCCCTCATGTTTATTCAACATTTTTCAAAACCAACCGAGTGAAAACACACGTTGCAGTATATTGCAATGAATTCAGCCACGTTAATGAAGCAGTATTTGTGTTTTGAACTTACCCTTTCATTAACTTAAATGTATATTAGTTATGATTTTATCTTGATCCTTTCAATGATGTTTGCTAACTGGATCTAAGTCTGATTGCTTATTCACCTTGCTAGAAATTAGTCCTACTAAATTTCTGCTTAAAAAAATATTGGCGCCGAGTGATAATGGCTCATTTAAAATATTCTATTGTGTCGAAATAGATTCAATACACCCATTCAAGTAGTTATTATTCTTCATATTTATTGAGAGATCAACTAAAGACCACTTATTAAAAATGCATCGGGATTGGTGCTTTTCGTCGCAACCAGCTTTACCACATGCCACCACCACCCGTGCAATCAATTATTTTTAAATTGTATTTCCTATATATGTATGTGGCGAAAGCTACGATCAGTTAATGTTCGTGACTGCATAGAAATTTTGCAGCCGACATTACCAGTCATGTTCGATGTATGCGAGACTGCTAGAGGTGAGCCGCATATCTAAATTTGATTTACATATATATTCAATGCGGTTTGATCCTTAACAGTCAGTTTGCCACCGTACTCTGATGATGATCATAAAAGGTCGAAACGCGCCAGTGCGTTGCGGCTGGCGGTAGTTTTGCTATGTTGTTCGTAAAGTTTTACTCAAAAATTTACTCAAATACACTAGAGCCAAAGTAGCATTTTTTCTCGACATCATCTAATTCAATAGGATTACCTGAAAATCTAATTTATCAAAAGAAGCAAGTTGCTGGTTTAAACGGGTGAAAAATATAGTAAGCACTAATCACAAACGCCATGAAGAAGACGCCCTGTATTGCACAAAACCGATTTAGCCTTAGCTCTAGGCACCAAAACAAATTAATCTGTAGTAATGTATTTCATGGCTTTTACCTCAATGATTGCCAAGAGATAGTACCTTCTATAATGTCCATATTTACAACGATGAGCTGTTTTAATGGAATGTGACGTTAAGAATACGGGAGGGGGCAACAAAAATGAAATTAAACTTAGCTTAAAAACTTTCTTAATTATGCACAAATTTATACATTCTACCTCTTTCTGTTGCTGGGCATGAACTTGAGGTTTTTCCACATGACCAAGTATACCACCGCCAAGTGAATGTGAATGTGCCAGACTGGCCGGGAATCGTTTGTCGAAGTCCTGCCGTCTGACAGGAGAGTCAGATGGTTTGCGAATTCCCGGTAAGGCATATATTGACATATCTACAAAAAAGTAAATTAACCAATGAAAATTTATGTAAAAATAAAACGAACAATTTTAAAAAGGTAAACAGCATTTTGGTGACGAAAGTCAATTAAATAAATATCACAATGCTAAAGAATACATTACACATTATATGAAATGTAATTTATCAATTGGACCAATCTTTCCAACGTTCAGACTGTTTAATGCATTTATTACCTCATACATAGTTTAGTTAACTAAAACGCCATATATAGAACGAATTCCTGACAAAATGTTTTTACTCCGCAAAAACACATACGTACATACAAACACGCACACACACACACACATATATATATATATATATATATATATATATATATATATATATATTTATATATATATATATATATATATATATATATATATATATTTGAAATATTATCAATTGCGTTCCTCAGTAATAAATCATTAATTGTTCAGTTGGAAGAAGAACACACACTTTGAATATATGAAGTGTTACCCTCATCAGGAAATTCTGGACTGAAATGTCAGCATGTCAGATAGTAGCTTAATTTTAAAACATTTCAATGCAAAATACAAGAGAGCTGAGCTGCGAAAAGAATACTTTATGTTAATAGGTCAACTGAAATATAAAAACAATACGCATACGATCTAAATGCTTAACACCCAAAATGGAAGGAGATGGAAATAATAAGCGTGAACATGAAATAAGCTCTGATGAATAATCTGGAAATTCAAATCCTAAGCGTCAGCAATCCGATAAATTGCTTGCATAAAATAAAATTTAAAGCAATATTAAAAATTCTGGGCTGCCAAAAAGAGAATTGTCTTTTTAAAGTCACCTGAAATTTTTTGAGCCAGCGCGTTGGACACATAAGGCATCAATAAGTTTACTATGGCAGAGATAGCCGCATCAAATAAATTCTATAAAAATTACTTTTCTTAAAAATAAATTTCAGTGGAAGTCAGTTGGCAGTCGTACTCTTATGATGATGATGGAATGTTGAAACGCGCTAATGCGTGCGACTGGCGGTATTTTTTCTGTATTCTTTAAATCAAGTTTGCGTGCTTGAAGTAAACACCAATCCCATTGTATTTAACCAGTCATCCAACAACATAACAAAACTACCGCCAGCTGCAACGCACTGACGCGTTTCGACCTTCCATGATCATCATCAGAGTACGACGGCAAACTGACTATCGAGGATCAAACCGCATTGAATATATATGGAAATCAAATTTAGATATGCGGCTCTCACCTCTAGCAGTCTTGCATACATTGAACTTGACTGGAAATGTCGGCTGCACAATTTCTATGCAGTCACGAACATTAACTGTTTGCAGCTTTCGCCACATATACATATATAGGCAATACAATTTAAACAATAATTGATTGCGCGGGTGGTGGTAACAATTCTTTAAATCAAGTTTGCGTGCTTGAAGTAAACACCAATCCCATTGTATTTAACCAGTCATCCAACAACATAACAAAACTACCGCCAGCTGATGACTGGTTAAATACAATGGGATTGGTGTTTACTTCAAGCTCGCAAACTTGATTTAAAGAATTGTTACCACCACCCGCGCAATCAATTATTGTTTTAATTGTATTGCCTATATATGTATATGTGGCGAAAGCTGCAAACAGTTAATGTTCGTGACTGCATAGAAATTGTGCAGCCGACATTTCCAGTCAAGTTCAATGTATGCAAGACTGCTAGAGGTGAGAGCCGCATATCTAAATTTGATTTCCATATATATTCAATGCGGTTTGATCCTCGATAGTCAGTTTGCCGTCGTACTCTGATGATGATCATGGAAGGTCGAAACGCGTCAGTGCGTTGCAGCTGGCGGTAGTTTTGTTATGTTGTTGGATGACTGGTTAAATACAATGGGATTGGTGTTTACTTCAAGCACGCAAACTTGATTTAAAGAATTGTTACCACCACCCGCGCAATCAATTATTGTTTAAATTGTATTGCCTATATATGTATATGTGGCGAAAGCTGCAAACAGTTAATGTTCGTGACTGCATAGAAATTGTGCAGCCGACATTTCCAGTCAAGTTCAATGTATGCAAGACTGCTAGAGGTGAGAGCCGCATATCTAAATTTGATTTCCATATATATTCAATGCGGTTTGATCCTCGATAGTCAGTTTGCCGTCGTACTCTGATGATGATCATGGAAGGTCGAAACGCGTCAGTGCGTTGCAGCTGGCGGTAGTTTTGTTATGTTGTTCGATGACTGGTTAAATACAATGGGATTGGTGTTTACTTCAAGCACGCAAACTTGATTTAAAGAATTGTTACCACCACCCGCGCAATCAATTATTGTTTAAATTAATGCTATGTTGTTCGACGACTGGTTAAATACAATGGGATTGGTGTTTACTTCAAGCTCGCAAACTTAATTTGAAGAATAGAAAATAGGTAGTTTGTGGGAAAAGCACTGCAATCGGGGTTTGACAAGAAAGAAATAGGTTACATATTTGCCTTAACAAAATAGACAAATCTGTACTTTATGAATACAAAACAGAATTGTTTTGTTTAATACAAACTTTAAATTTTCCCTAGAGTAAACATATGGAAAAAATGTCCCAGGATAGATGAACTTTGGATTTACATTTAAGATTATATTCATTATAAATTGATTGTGTCTTGGCTTCAATGTATAAAGGTCGACGTATTTACATATAAACCTAACTTACGAATGCGTTTCGTGCATATGGGTGACTCGCCATTAGTAGACCTCGTTACGCCCCAAACCCATTTAAATTTGTTTAAGTAATGCTGTCGAAATGAGCAGTGCAATTTTATTAAACAACATGCATTCGAAATAAGAAAATCATTGATTGCTCAAGAAGAAATAAACGATCATTAAATCGATTTTTTTAACTTTAGATAAACAATATTCCTAATTATACGAACATTGGTTACGCAGGCGGTAAGAACAATTACTATAATCAAGGTTGCGATCTTGATATAAACACCTGACCCATTATGCACATACATTTGTCATTATAAAATAAGTATTGTATAGTGTAGAAATGGCAATTCATCCTGTAGACTGGTTTCGTTCTTTTTGGGAACTCGTCACGTACTGACCAGAATTTGCCGCGGACAGAGCTCGAACATGGGTACGTCTACTTCGAAATCTTGTGCTCTAACCACTACACCCAATTTTAAATTTTATACTTATTAACATAACTCGGTTAGTCTTTTTCTTTTAAGTTGAGCTGATATAGTATCAATTTAGACACAATGTTCCAATTAACCATCCCCAATCTGACATTACTGAACAGACACCACACTACATTGGGACGTGGTATTGACATGAACATTTATATAATTAAACGAACATCTATTGCGCGGGCGGTGAGAAAAATTACTATAATGTTCACTATACAATTCTTAGCTTATGTACTTAATGGATCAGGTGTTAATATCAAGGTCGCAACCTTGATAACTGTAATTCTTCTCACCGCTAACACAACCAATGTTCGTTTAATTATATAAATGTTCATTTCAATACCACTACCCAATGTAGTGTGGTGTCTTTTCAATAATGACAGATTCGGGATGGTTAGTTGGAACTTGAGATCTAAATGGATGCAATATGAGCTCCACCCGAAAGGCAGAAATACTAACCGGATTAAATTAGTTAGTATATAACTGAAAATTGTATGTAGTGTGCGGCAGGGTTGCCCAGTTCCTAATAAACCAGACTCCGAGGTAGACGTGCCCAGGTACGAGTCCTGTCTGTGGCAAATTCTGGCCAGTATGCGATGAAACACCATTCCTTTTTATTAGACAATGCGCACAAATATTTATATTAAAATTGCGATATTGATATAAGCAAAAGTCCCATAATATACAAACAATTGTCAGAATAACCTAAGCGTTACATGATGTAGAAAAGACAATTCATCCGGGTTCGTACTCATTTGGAAATCATCACGTACTGTCCACGAAAAATTCCGACTAGTGCGCGATGAGTTCCCAATAAGAAATAAAAAGGTCAACTGGATGAAGAGCCTTTTCTACGCTATATAATTCTTAGTTTATACCGACAATTATATGTACATAATGGGACAGATGTTTATGTCAAGATCGAAACCTTGATTAAAATAATTATCACCGCCTGCAATTAATTATATAAGCGGATCACGAAGCAAAACTGCCGTCATTCATGTGTATTGACGCATTTCAAACTTTTACGTTGATCACAGCCATGAAGGTAAAATAGAT
Source organism: Eudiplozoon nipponicum (assembly GCA_029291075.1). Classification (NCBI taxonomy): domain Eukaryota; kingdom Metazoa; phylum Platyhelminthes; class Monogenea; order Mazocraeidea; family Diplozoidae; genus Eudiplozoon; species Eudiplozoon nipponicum. The sequence continues at coordinate 51,327 of JAQBSW010002584.1, forward strand.
AATGAGGATCAAACCGAAATGCATATATAAGTTTGGAAGCAAATGAAAAAAAATAATCGTTAGGTTGAATGCGACAAGGTTACTTTAAGTTGAGTTCCAGTGGCCTTGTGGCTGAAGCGCTCGAAGATTAAATGACAAGTCGATGGTATGAGCCCGACATTAGTCTGGTATATTATTAAATGGTTTCCGAAAAAATGAAAAGACTATTAAGTTTAAATTTATTTACATACGAATCCAATGATCAAAAGATTGATTCATTCGGGTGGCCTTTTGATTATATTATCCTATAGATGAAATAAGCGTGATTGCATTAATTATTACCCTGGGAATTTTTTGGCAGTAGTCTTCCGTGAGTGCATAAATAAACGATTTCACAACATACTAAAATAACTTTTTGACTGATACGTGCTATCAATTTTGACTTGTAGTACAGGCAGGAAATTTTATTACCGGTAAATTATCGTAGCACATGCCTTTTATCATATTACTACGCATACAGTAATCCAGGGCTGTAGCTCGTCAGTAAACAACGCTAGAGGCTGTCTTATAACAAAGACAACTGATAACAATGTAAAATTAAAGCTAATGCAATCCATATAGATCTTATGCGAACATAAAAAGATTTACCGGTAAAAAATAACAAAATTAACATAACAGAATAATAAAAAAACAACGGTTTTTAAGATAGCGCAGAATTTATAAATTTAATTATATAGATTAGGCCAAAGTAAATATGAAAAAGTGTAAAGCCACTTGACCTATCGTTTCCCGGTAAATAATTACTCAATAGCAGGAGCTGAAGCTAAACATAAAATCCACTATTTCATAGTAATCTAATGCGAAAGATATTTTTTTTAAATCTCCAAGGCCTGTACGTAATTAAACCATGTAGTACTATTCAATTGACCATGTTATATATATATATATATATATATATATATATATATATATATATATATATATATATTCTTTTGGAACGTAAACATTAAAAAATTCATAGTACCCTTCCATGTGCAAAAATAAAAAGAAATTTTATCAAATAGAAGAACTGCTTTTTTTCCTTTCCTTCGCAAGTATCTACAAATGGACATTTATGTATATAAATAAATTGAAAGGCAATAAAAGACAAATAACTGTTAATGTCGACCTTATATATTATTTATCAATATGCAAGTTGTCGATCAGCTTACGTAGGCCGATCGACCAGACGGTTAATTACTCGAATGAGAGAACATTGCAACTTAAACGCCTGTTTTAAATCAAATGGTGAATACACGTCTGCAATTGCGCAACACATCGTTGAAACATCACACGTATGTTCTCCAGACGTAGCATTTAAAATAATTACTAAATGCAATAACAAAAGGGAGTTAGCCACATACGAAGCCTTATGGATAAACAAATTGCAGCCGGATTTATGCAAGCAGAAGAAGCATGTTCAGGCATTGAGCTTGAACTGGAGGTGACGCACGCAATTGATTGGTTTCCCTTATTTCACACTCTCTCCATGTTTACATTTTTCTATCTTGTTTTGCCTTTCAATTTATATATAAAGAGATGTTCATTTGTAGATACTTGAGAAGAAAATGAGAAAGAAGCGGTTCTTGTATCTGATAAAATTTCTTTTTATTTTTGCACATGGAAAGGGTACTATGAATATATATATATATATATATATATATATATATATATATATATATGTTGACACAATGCAGGCTCGTAAAAAACGTGTATGCATATGGGAAATCTTCATGTTTCCATTTCCATGTTCACATAATTTTCTGATCATTCATGAAATGACTTATTATGCAGTTCTCTACACTTTAAATATCAACACATATTTGATATTTTTTGCAACAAAAATGCATCAAATGGCCAAGTTTTCAATTTTAATGACAAATCGTTAACGTAATCTTTATTTTCCAATGAAACAGTAATTACACAATCTAATAAACTTTTCATGATATTTATTGACTAATATTTTGATCGAAACGACGGTCATCTTTTTCACAATCCGCGCACCTCATTTAAACGAAACATCATGTTCTACCCCACCAACATCACTCTGCAAAAAATAATTCTTAAAAAATACTAGTATTTGAAACCCTGACTACAAATAAGATTGCTAGTATTTACTTGTAATAAATCAGCATAAGAAGGATATGTCAAATTTGCTATTTGTGTGATGTGCAGCGAAAAACTCAATTTATATTATTTTAGCAGCATAATTGACTAAAAATACAGTCACTTACACTTGCTGACAGGTTTTTGAACCCTTTTGGCTAGTACTGAAGACACCAACAACAAAGTGGGTAATCAAACCGTATTTTTGAAAATTATAATATTCTTGGAAAGGTGAGTTTCGTGGTTGAAAATTTTAGCAGTTCACATACCATACACGATTTCAAAGTGAACATAAGCTTCCAGTGCAGCCGCAATCATTCATTCTTTAGTTGCCCTAGCTACATTACTCTTTTACATAATTAAATTCTTGGACGGCGATATGTCTAATTTTGACCACGCTTCTATACTGAAAGAAGCATAAAAACGATTTCTTATTTAAGCATATAAAATTAAACTGAGATTAGGTTTACTTTTAGTTAGGGGACTACGCAGTATCCATCAGTTTGCAGCCAGATTCCATACGATCTCCCACAATACAGGTGTCTACTACTGATGAGTCGCAAGGAAGTACGAAACGCATATTTACATGAGAGGACTTTCGGACATGCTGACTTTAGAATATACCTCTGGTCCTATTTGAACTAATATGTTACTAGGTGCGCAACACCTAATACACAATTGAATATGTGTTTTTGTGCATTAAGCTCATGTTGCGGCGTAAGATAATGACCACAATTCGCATTTCTGCTTATTTTCTAGACATAAATAATAGTTAAATACTGTTTGTTTACACATTCTTCTAGGAGATTGTACCGTTCTATTTTCCCACATTCCTCACCCAAATATATAATGGTTAAAGGGCGTAATACCGGCTCCTACTGATGAGTCGCCAGTAAGCACGAAACGAATGTGCATGAGATTATACTTTCCGTTCATGCTGTCTTTGGTTTATCCTTCTGGTCACAAATGAACTAATTTGTTACTAGGTTCGCAACACATAATACATACTTACATAATGAACAGTATAACTATGATCAATCAGTTTTCGTTGTAATTCAATAGTCTCCAAGGCAGGCAGTTATGCTATATTCTGTGAATGATCAAATCAATTAGGTGATATTAGTTTATTCTTAGTCAGCATAATGGATTTCGATAATAAGCATTACCGCGAGAAAAAATAAGCTTTCTGACTTTAAAAGAACACGTGCTAAATTTTATTTAACTAGCTGCGCAACATTATTAAACCACCATAAGACAATTATTGATGTGTTCTGATAGATTTATCTTCGTTAGTCAGTTCGCCTTTGTGCTCTGATGGCGACGATGTAGGGTTGAAACGCATCGGTTCGTGAAAATGATGTCGGTTTTGCAAATTTGTACGTCTAGTTAAACAAAATTAAACTGGTGTTTATCTCAAGTCCGCGAAATTTATCAAAATAATAAAGTATTAGTTTATATGCTCAGTATAGTAGAGTAAGGCAATAGCACTATTTCCATTCAATAGTATGGGATAAAGAAAATAATTCATCATTTAATTAATTTCAGAATAATATTTTGATAGATTTATTTTTCGGAAAATGCATTGTTTAAGTTCATATTTTAATAACCGACTTGTAATTTGAAAACAATAAAAGATAAGTACACCTGTTTGAAATCCCACGCATCCTTCTTTTTGATCTAAAATTTTAAAACTTTTAAATACAACTGTATGTTTATAAAAGCGTAAATCAACATAAAATTTAATTAACAGTGAGTTAAAGAAACTGAATGTATTCGAAGTTCCTAACAAAATATAACGTTGTGCATACATAATATTGGCTTAACACGTTAGACAGTTCTTAAACGTTGGAACTGCGTCAAAAACTCAGTTGAATAAAGCTATCTAATCAAAACTGCGGACATGAGACAAATTTCAAATAAAGTATATTAATGGGAAGATACGATTAAAAGTCGTCATGCAGTAGCATACAGTAAGGGAATGCGAGTAAATAAAGTCCAAATTTAAAAAGATAAAATGTAAGACAAAATATTTCCAACAAATTGAAATCTTACAAATTACAGAAAATTTACGACAAAGGAATAGAAATAACTAGAGTCAACAGGAAAGGAAGAAATATTGACAAATAGTTAATTAATATTATTAAATACATAAAAATCGTTCTTAAAATAAGAGTAAACGACTGATAAGTGATAAAAAAGTAATTTTATAATCAAATGTATTCATATTAATAATTTTTATATCATAACAAAAGTTAAAGTATAAAAAATAAATTTAAAGCGATAAAAAATATTTTGCGAAGAAATATACAAGTTAACTGGTGAAACTTAACGAAAAAAAGATTAATTTAAAGTCTGTTAAGCATATATTTATGAACGGATGTAAATTTACAAATAAATAGTGATTCAGTGAAATTTTTTTCTAAATTCCGAAACTGAAAGTAGACAAAGATTTAACAATAACAACTGGCATTTTCCATCTTCCTACATTTAAGGAATTAGAAACCTAGAAAACAATATGTTGAATAATATTACAAATAGTTCCAGAAAAAACGAAGGAATAAGTGCGGAAGGGTGGCCCAGTTGTTAAAGCACCAGATTACGAAGTGGACGGGCCCAGGTTCGAGTCGTGTCCGCGGCAAATTCTGGACAGTAAGTGATGAATATCCAATAAGAACGAAACTGGTCCACTGAATGAATAGCTTTTTCTACACCTTACAATACTTAGTTTATACTGACAAATGTATGTACATACTGGGTCAGGTTTTTTTATATCAAGATCGCAACCTTAATTAAAGTAAACGGAATAAATCGTTTTTAAAATGAGAAATATTAACGAGAAAATGAACAGTAAACAGGAAATAAATGCCATTCCAAAGACCGAAAAGAGCAAAGCGAAAGAAAATACAACAGAAAATTCTAGAAAATCTACAACAGCAGCAATATAGTAAAATGCAAGAGGCTTCTGAAAGCAGCCCCACTTACTGTCAGGCAGACACGCCAATTGTGCTGTAGGTAGTTCACTAGTGAAGTAGGGATGTCGCATTGCTTGTCTAGCGCTTAGACGTTTTGAAGGCGCCAATTGGAGCAGTGATAAAGCCAACGACTCCGCGTGCTCTATACTAGTTAGTCTGGGCACTACACGACGAAGCGTTTTTGCTTTGTGCCAGAGATTCCGCTTTTGAACGCTCTTCTGTCTGGTCTCATCTGCGCCACTCTGAATCGGGACCCCATGCTCGGCCTCATTTGCTTGACTAACAGCTTTGTTTTCTTGTTGTTGCGTCTGATCAATTCCATTGTTCGTTGAACCAGCCGTCTTGAGTTGGAAAAAATGTAATTATAACCGATTATTCTTTCAATGTTTCCCGTAAGCGAGACCTTCCACTTTTGTATAGTTCCTTATAAGTAAGAGTCTACCTAATTGATCATTCTCCATATTGGAAATTTAAAGTGATTCCACATGAGCCTCACGAAAACTGTCGTCTGCTAAAGTACAATTTATTCTGCTACTTTCTTAAGATAGTATCAAAACGTGTTAATTACTAAATATGAAGTTATTTAGTTTCATCAGGAATCTTCTTATTTTCAAACAAAATTCTATTCTAAACATAAATCAGTTCAATAAAAAAACGTATTTATCAACCATAAATTGTGGCGTAGTAGTAATGTAATTTCTTCCGTATTCTTACTCGAATTAGATAAGGAAGAATATAAAGCATTCCAATGCCAGTTATACCAATGCAGTTGCTGACATAGACATATCGTCTCAGCTAGTCAACTAAACTCTAAAATATCACAATCTAAAATATCACACTGCCAAGAAAATCTTGAACCACTCAAGTCAGTGATGTATTTATATATTGGCATTTAACGCTCGTGCACGTTGTAGAATAGCGCTAGCTCGTCTGTTCCGAATGATGGATGGAACTATGCCAGATTAGTAGTTTAACTTTGGTCCTCCTAGTAAGATAAATTATAACAGCACATAATAATCACCCATATAACCAATTTGAGTCATAAAGGCATATCGATGTTAATTTGTAGCTTGCCGGGATGAAGATCTATATGTATCTTAAGCTGTTTACTGGGTGCCTAGCTTGTGAATGTTGTACCACGAGACGTACATATTTAATGATTTTCGACGTTTATATGATAATTTTTCAAATGCGCATAAAAATCTAGAAGTTTGAAAACAAAGTGCCAAGTTAAATTTAAAAAATTATCTCCATTACTAGATGAAATGAAACCACTATCGTTGTAATTCCTTTACTGAACTTCTGAAATAATAACTAGTACTTCACTGAATAAAACACCTACTCATAAGTTATGCTGAACAACAAAGGTATTATCATACGGATATCTCAAACAATAGAAAGTTAACAAAAAATGAAAAAAGTAAAGATGGGGCATAATCATAAAGTACACTTCGAAAAACCCAAATTATTGCCCAACAAAGTTTGTGAAGTGATAGGAAATGGGAGTTAAAGAGTCCAAAGCAGATATACATAAAAAAACTAGCACACACACAAATATACACACATACATGCATACATCAATAAATTAGTACATACAAACGTTCGTATTTTTATGTACACATAAGTGCACACAAAAACAAATTCCTGAATATATACATGCGTACAAACATACATATATAAATGCGTGCATATACATACATACATACATATATAAAAACATGCAAACATATACAGATAAAAATATACATACATAAATACATACACACACATAAATACATACATACATACATTAATACATGAATACATACTTACATAAATACATACATACATACATACATACATACATAAACACATACATACATACATACATACATACATACATGCACACATACATACATACATACATACATACATACATACATAGATACATACATACATACATACATACATACATACATACATACATACATACATACATACATACATACATACATACATACATACATACATACATACATACATACATACATACATACATACATACATACATACATACATACATACATACATACATAAATACATAAATACATACATACATACATACATACATACATACATACATACATACATACATACATACATACATAACATACATACATACATACATACATACATACATACATACATACATACATACATACATACATACATACATACATACATACATACATACATACACACACATACATACATACATACATACATACATACATACATACATACATACATACATACATATACATACATACATACATACATACATACATACATACATACATACATAGATACATACATACATACATACATAAATACATACATACATACATACATACATACCGCATGGTATGTAGATTTCAGCATTATCCATTCATCAATTTGTTGTTATTCCGGTTGTCTGGTCAAATGGACGGTTAATTTTCCCTGAATTTTAAACTACTCATGGTGGTTTTGGTGATTCTCGAAGGTCAAGAACAATATAATGCTTGTACAACTTTTGCAAATTTATGACAGTTTTTTTATTAGATATATTGGGATTCATATACAGTTAGTTGTTTTTCATTTGCAGATTTTTGAACGTATATATATATATATATATATATATATATATATATATATATATATATATGGAGATGTTATATAGCATATGAAATTAAATATATAATATCCTAAGTGAATAATGAAGTTCTCTAAAGAGATACATAGTTGGAATATAGAATGGGATTAATGATTGGAAAAAATCAACCAGTAAGTATGGTCACACCAAAAAAATCAGACGTAGCGAAACACACAAAAGAATCTGGTCATCAGACAAACAGAAGACCAGAAATATATCTCCACATGTAAATTAACCAGGTTAATAAGAGAATCAATTAAAATAAAATGGAGGAATAAAATTATGAATGCATCAGGAGTTGAAAAACCGCTACGAATATTATTCAATGAGGCGTTAGCTAAGTGCAGGAAAAGAAAACCGGATAAAGGTGAAGAATTAAACATGTAGAGGAAGGATTAAAATTGTGATTGAATAGCGAATACATTCCATATTATTGCTTTATTATTGCTAATTCCTAAATATTCTTGCATTGTTCATTTAATAAGTATTTGTTTAACTTGTATATTATTTTATGAATAACGCTATATAAATTATCTTAAATTAGGCCTCAAACATTCATTCATGCAAGAGACCTTTTCAAAATTACTTGACTAATTCTTCTTTTCGCATTTTCCATGTCTTTTATCATAAATGTCTTAGATAATCCAAAGGTATTTTTTATATTTGATTAGTCCCGGTTCTTCACTTTAGTTCTCGGATAGCAATTTCAACTTACTCTTGTAATTGTTATCACTTAGTAAACCAACATCAACCACTTTATTTATCGAACTAGTCATAATTAATTTATCTTACGGTTAACATGTTTTTAAGTTTATTTACGTTCAGATATGCGGTATAAAAGCTCAAAGACTGGACAAAATTTGGATCCTTGCGTAGAATCTGGTACTGTTTGACGTGTATGAACGTGGTAATTGTAAATGGATGTAGAGAGATGATGAATATTTGCGTTTGAGATTAATCTTAAAATGTGTTAAGTAAAATAATGACTCCTTTATACATAATAGGTTATTTGAGTCCGTAACTTTGTGTGCTCGATACTGATAGAAAATTAAAGAAACTTACAAACGCATAGATCGAAACATAGAGGGATAAATTGGAATATACCTGCATATTGTTCTGAAGTTGCATAGGTGTGTGTGTATTCGTTAAAGGAATACTATAATTACTTTAAATAAAGGTTGCGAACTTGATATAAACACCTAACCCATTATGTACATACATTTGTCAGTATAAACTATGTATTACAGTTAAATACTGTTTGTTGCGAAGAGCTAATATATATGCAAGTATGTATTAGGTTTTGCGAACCTAGTAACAAATTAGTTCAGTTGTGACCAGAAGGATAAACCAAAGGCAGCATGAACGGAAAGTGTAATCTCATGCACATTCGTTTCGTGCTTACTGGCGACTCATCAGTAGGAGCCGGTATTACGCCCTTTAACCACTATATATTTGGTAGAAGAATGTGGAATAATAGGACGGTACAATCTCCTAGACGAATGTGTAAACCTGTAATAGTGAAGCTAACATAATCTAAAGTCAACGACAATACGACTTCAATGCTAACTCACACTATATAATATATATACCGAGTCTGTAAAGGATACTAACACTATGGCTATTGTGTTAGTAACTGATACCTTTTTTGAAATCGATGAGTACCGGATACTAACACTATGGTTTCCGAGTCGGTACATGATACCAACCTGATGGATATAAATTTATGCTAAAGTTCACCCAAATTGAGAATTACAACAATTTCCGAACACCTGTTACTCCAGTTAAACCATACACTCTGGCCTTCATCGATATCAGTTATCACATTTCGCGGTAAGCATGACATCATTCAATTCAATATATTACAGTTAAATACTGTTTGTTGCGAAGAACTAATATATATGCAAGTATGTATTAGGTTTTGCGAACCTAGTAACAAATTAGTTCAGTTGTGACCAGAAGGATAAACCAAAGGCAGCATGAACGGAAAGTATAATCTCATGCACATTCGTTTCGTGCTTACCGGCGACTCATCAGTAGGAGCCGGTATTACGCCCTTTAACCACTATATATTTGGTAGAAGAATGTGGAATAATGGGGCGGTACAATCTCCTAGACGAATGTGTAAACCTGTAATAGTGAAGCTAACATAATCTAAAGTCAACGACAATACGACTTCAATGCTAACTCACACTATATAATATATATACCGAGTAAGCACGAAACGAATGTGAATGAGATTATACTTTCCGTTCATGCTGCCTTTGGTTTATCCTTCTGGTCACAACTGAACTAATTTGTTACTAGGTTCGCAAAACCTAATACATACTTGCATATATATTAGTTCTTCGCAACAAACAGTATTTAACTGTAATATATTGAATTGAATGATGTCATGCTTACCGCGAAATGTGATAACTGATATCGATGAAGGCCAGAGTGTATGGTTTAACTGGAGTAACAGGTGTTCGGAAATTGTTGTAATTCTCAATTTGGGTGAACTTTAGCATAAATTTATATCCATCAGGTTGGTATCATGTACCGACTCGGAAACCATAGTGTTAGTATCCGGTACTCATCGATTTCAAAAAAGGTATCAGTTACTAACACAATAGCCATAGTGTTAGTATCCTTTACAGACTCGGTATATATTTTATATAGTGTGAGTTAGCATTGAAGTCGTATTGTCGTTGACTTTAGATTATGTTAGCTTCACTATTACAGGTTTACACATTCGTCTAGGAGATTGTATCGTCCTATTATTCCACATTCTTCTACCAAATATATAGTGGTTAAAGGGCGTAATGCCGGCTCCTACTGATGAGTCGCCAGTAAGCACGAAACGAATGTGAATGAGATTATACTTTCCGTTCACGCTGCCTTTGGTTTATCCTTCTGGTCACAACTGAACTAATTTTTTACTAGGTTCGCAAAACCTAATACATACTAAACTAAGTATTGTATAATGTGGAAAAGGCAATTCATCCAGTAGGCCGGTTCCGGCCTTATTGAGAACTCATGCCGTACTGTCCAGAATTTGCTGCGGTCAGGGCTCGAACCTGGGTTCGTGGCAAATTCTGGACAGTACGTGATGAGTTCCCAATAAGGATAAAACCGGTCTACTGGATGAATTGCCTTTTCCACACTATACAATACCTAGTTTATAATGAAATATGTATGTACATAATGGGTCAGGTGTTTATATCAAGTTCGCAACCTTGATTAAAAGTAATTGTTATCACCGCCCCGTGCAACCAATGTTCGTTTAATTATATAAATGTTTATTTTGATATTAATATTGGTCAAAAGTATTTTTTATCGATGTTTAGTAATGGGCAACAGGTCGAAAAAGAAAGTTAACAGTGTTATTTTATTTTTCCATCTGTGCTACCATTTGTGTGGATTTAGAACGAGATTTTAGGGTGAGTTCCGGAACTGGAAGTCGAGACAGTCCAACCCAATTTAGCTTCCAAATAAGAAATTCCAATGTAACCTCCAAGAAAGCTTGCTACTTGATCTAATGTGTCTCATACACGTTAAATGCCCTTCTATATATTATTAATCCTTCTATTCATGTACATAGATATATTTTTATATTATATTATATTATTATTACACATAATATTACATATGTTAAAGCCTAGACAAGGAAGTTCTCCATAGAGATTTTTAGCAAGACAATAATTTTTGCCGAAGTTGCGCAAAGTAGACAGGAAAAGGAAAAATATAATGACGAGATTATATCTTTTAAACAGACTATAAACACAATAATAAATTCAGAATGCACTTCTCGCAATTATTCAAAATTACATGCATCAGATGTGTGATATGTTCATTTTAAAATTGAAGGAAATAACGCAAAAAAGTCTAGCTTCGAGCACGACACCAACAGTCGATAAATTAAAGGTGTCGAGCGTTGCTAGCTTTACCGAATCAAGGCATGTTTAACTAATACACTTAACAACACGATTGATACACCAAGAAGTGTGAATGTAAATTTTCACGAAAGCATTAGAAGCAAATAACAAACTGTTTCTATTCTGTAACTAGCAAATAATTTCGACTGTAGAAAAAGGTTAAATTATGTTTTCCTTCATAAAAATAGCCTTTCTTCTGATTGTGAAAATAGGTGTCAACATTGTGTTACTTGCACAAATTTGACTTTTTATATCTAACTTCACAATGAGTACATGTTTGATTTAAAAAGCTAATAAACAAACTTTAAGATAATTAGCAAATACAGTAAGACAACAATTTAACATACTTTGGTTGTTGAAGAAACCTTTGCCTGTGATGTAATCCCCCCACTGCTCGATGAATAATGGGCATCAGAGCTGATTGACTGTGGGCAAGCACCCATTAACGTGTTATACTGTGGAAGTTTAGAGACGCCTTCCCACGTGGACTCAGTAGGGCTACCCATCACCTGCAAAAACATTTTGAAAACACAAAAAAAAATATAATAAAAACACAGATAAATAAAAGCAACATGCTTTTATATCAGGCGATCATTGACTTTACGGGTGCTGATCAGATTTATGTTTAAAAATTTTACGGACAGGGATAGAAAGTCATTATATCATTTATATCTATGCATAGAAATGAAAACATTCTGTCAGTTTAAAATATTGATGTTTTTCAACAAGGCATGGTCATCTTCATAAAGAAAATCACAAAATGAACAACGACGGTCAAACAAAAATGTGTGTACAGTGTATGTAAAACTGAAAATCTAGTTCTTATTCGTATTAGCCTCGCCTAGATGGTAGTTTAATGAAATTTCGGATGCGTAATATTAATGGTTTCTTACAAATCATTTGCAGCTCACGGTAAAAACAAGTGTCCTTTGTATAAGCTGCTATTGCTTGCGTGAGTAGTAGAAACAATTATCTGAGCTGATAACACATATATATTTAGGTCAATCTTATAGAACTTGTGAAAAAGTACAATCTCATTATTTGATTAGTCGCACAATATACTCATACTAATATCAGTTACACGTACTAACGCGATTCGACATTCCACGGCTATCATCAAAGGAGGACAGCAAGCTATTTAATGCAGATCAAATCGCAAAGAAAACATAATGTGGTCACAATTTAAAATGCCGCTTTCACTCATAGTGGTCACAAGTTAGCTATACTGAAATTCAATGTCGTGATTGCACCGAAATCGTACAGTAGACATTTCAGACAATCATAATTTATATATGACTAATAATACTGATAGCTGCATTTCAGTTGTGAAAGGTTTTTATTGGCGGCACTTTGATCCCGATTAATGAGTTATCCATCACGTTACGATGATGATGCAGGTGAAACTCACTGGCATGCGTGAAAATGTTAGTTGGCTTTACATGTTGTGCTAAAGGTAAAAAACTGAATTGATGTTTGTTCCAAGTCAGTAAAGTTGACTTAATCCTGTCACTCTGAAGTCGTCCACAAGTGTACTTTCCGAAAATGCTGTTGTAACACGTTTTTTTGAACTTTTCCCAATGTTGCTAATTTAAATGTTTTGTATGAAAAGAGTTTTCTAGGTCCTGCAGATGAAGCAGTTATTACATAATATTTAGGCAGCGGAAGAAGGCAAACTAAACAAAATCTGCAAATGACGATAAGCGTAAGGTCTTACATTTAAGAGAATTTTACGTACAATCTACTCACCAAGTGAATAAAACCGACCATCAGATTCTCAAATTCATCTAGGATTAAAAGGCGCAATTGATTTGTTCATTCTACTATTATAACCTTTTTATACTAGAATTTAATTTTACGATATATATATATATATATAAACTAAAGTATAATAATAGGCAACTATGAATTTCATGATAGTCAACTAGTATAATGCATGTCAAATTTTATTATGTAGATAAGTACAGAAAATTACTGAAGAACGATAAAAGAACACCCTGGCTCGTTGTTAAATATTCCGAAGTATACATCATATTAATTCACAAACGGTAAGACGTACCCTGAATATTCTGTCCAACTGATCAATTGAATCTTTTGATCCTGGAAATGTAGCTACACCAGACACCATCTCCGTGAAAATGCAGCCAACACCCCTGAAAGGTAAAAAAACAGATATTCAGGTTACAATGTCAAAATAAACCTAAGGAAATAATCAATAACGAGTAAATCAATTGGCCAAATAACATTAACGAATAACTGAAACCATAGAACAACGTTTGGTTAATTTTAACTGGGAATGTTATTGTGTGATTTAACTTATAATGTACCAAATAGACAAAAACCTGGCCAGGTTGTCTGCAATAAGATAAAACTAAACGCATAAACAATAAAACAAGCAGAAATGCAAAAGCTAATCGTTCCGGCATTTATTTCTGTTTTTAACAATGCACTTACTTTTGTCAACTATCTTACAGCTAGCAACAAAATACATTTATGCCTATAACGAGACACAAACACGGTAAACGAATAATTGGAATGAAGCAGACGAAACAAAAATATATCGCCTTAATACGTACCAGGCAAACGATTGTTAAGCATTCGCTAGATGCACAAGCATCTGAAGACATACACAGATCTGCAACAAATATTTTCTTATGGCTGAAAACTCGTTGCATATGAAATTGGCCGGAGTTCGCTTCCGGGTAAGCAAGCGTACACGACAATCTTTTGAAGTGCAATCTGCAGAGAATTTATGCAAATCCAGATCAAAACAATTATTTGTAAGTAGCACTAACCCAGGTAACCATAAAATTTGTTCTGATTACCCTTTTAAAGCAGACGTAAACACACTTTGGTACATTGTCGTAGCGAAAACCACAATGAGCCAATTAAAATGAAGGTCGTATTTTAAACCTTGCCGTAGGTTCCGACTAATATTTTCGATTACGATACAACCGTTTTTATTAATTCGTTTAGGTTTACCAGCTATTCAGCGTCAACGATGACTGTGTGTTCTGTTTTAAATAAAATTTATCATGATTTTAAAAAAAATTAATACTAAAATAGAACATTTGTTAAATAATAAAGAGTAGAGGGAAGAAATAAAATGATGTTAATCACGAAGAAAATCTAAATATTGTTCACTTTTTGAGTTAGGCAATGGAAACATAAATCGAGAATTATTTGGTATTTAAAACCTAAATTAATTTATAAGGCATGTTTGCAAACCACGCCTAAAAATCGTTGTTTAAAACAAAACTATTAGTAACTGAAATATAAAGTTAATCAAATAACGGTAGTATGTTACTATATTTGTTTTTGATTTGGTTTAATTTGATTAAGTATTTATTAAACAATCAAAGATTACACGAATCGTGATAGCTTCCGTTTAAATCACGCTTACCAACATGAAATAAACATCGTTCCCAATATATTTAACCAGTCGCACAAAATAGCAAAACTATTTAATTGCGGTATCTTTGCCACATTGTGCGACCCGTTAACCACAATCACTTATTGTGTGGGTGATGGTAAAAAGGATTTAAATCCAGTTTGCGAGCATGTTCTACACACCAATCACATTGTATATAACCAGTCGCCGAACAACACAGCAAAACTAACAATTTACATTTACTGATGCGTTTCGACCATCCATGATTATCATCAAATTACGACGACAAACTAACCTAAAGTTTCAACTAACCATCCCCAATCTGACATTGGACAACAGATACCACGTTACATGAGGAAGTGTCATTGAATTGAAAATGTCTATAAATAAACGAACAATGGTTATGGAGAAGAAATATATTTATAATTATGTATTAATCGTATATATATATATATGTATATATATATATATATATATATATATAAGTCATTTTATACAGTCATTTAGTCGAGCATTCAGACTTGTACTAATTGTCATATATATATATATATATATATATATATATATATATATATATATATATATATAATAAACATATCAAACAGAGAAACAGCAGTCTTCAAGCTATATATAAAAATAGTTTACATATGTATGGGCTGCATTAATCATACATATGATGTCATAGGGAAGAGTAATGTCTTAATCCCGATGCAACATCAAATCTACAAATCCACAAGTTATGCTTGCTTTTGTATAAAAAAGTATATATATTTATGGACATGAAAAAGCGCAAGGGGTATATGAAAATACCTTAACGTAAATAAAAAAGAGAATGATTTAAAATGCTCAGTGAATACAATAAAACACTTCTATATCTCATGCCTTCTAAAAAAGGTCCGCATAAACGCTTTACACAGAAAAAACGCAGGATATTTTTAACAACTTTGTTTGGACCTGAGCGAAGCCAGGTTCAAAAAAACATTCGACAACAGGATTAATGCGCAATGTCCGATCGAACAAAAATTGTGTAGATACAATGGTGAACCAAGATTAAACATAGAGATATAGACGAAATGAAAATTCGAAGGCTCTACACAGCTAAAATTATAAGAGTCTAATCATGAGATTGCACAAAACTCTTAGACATATATGCAACTAGTTATATGATTCTTGTTGTCAAACTCATATATATATATATATATATATATATATTTCTAATTAGGGAGAAAAAACACACAGTATAACAAAAGTAGATAGCCATTTATTTCAGAATTACACTAAAATTCCACTACTTAAGTCTTTTATTTATATACAATCTCAGAAATAAATGGTGTTATCTATTTATTATTAATGTATTTCTTTAGTAAAGTATAATATATGTAATATTCGAGGCAATGGACATAATAAGATTTTATATATATATATATATATATATATATATATATATGGCAATTGTGTATTGAGTATTCCATACCTAGAAACAAATTAGTTCAAATAGAACTATGTAGTTATGCCAGTATCAGCATGAACGAGAAAGGTAATCTCATGTACACATACGTTTAGTGCTTTCTGGTGACTCATGTGCATATGAAATTATAACGCATATTTATATCGACTTTGGTACATAGTTCTGGCCATGTTAGATCTAATTTGTTACTAGTAACA
The DNA here is from genome assembly GCA_029291075.1 of Eudiplozoon nipponicum. NCBI lineage: Eukaryota > Metazoa > Platyhelminthes > Monogenea > Mazocraeidea > Diplozoidae > Eudiplozoon > Eudiplozoon nipponicum. The sequence continues at coordinate 68,064 of JAQBSW010002584.1, forward strand.
CAATACTATGTATATACACCAGATTCTTAACATAACCAAAATTTGAAAAAGAAATAATCTTACATTTATGCCTAAGGATTAGTACCACCAAAAGTAAACAAAAATTAATATTCCTATAATGGGCAGAATTTTGCAAGCTTAAATTAACCTATGCCACTAGCAAGTTAAACAGACGTGCCTTTACTGCACAAATATTAGAAATGCATTCTTTGACAGGAAATAATTCAAAATAAAGAGACTTCCTCCATTATTTAAAAGGTGAAAATAGGAAAAACTCTTTATGCCTCAAATGGCTATTTCAGATAAAATAAATTTTAAATGTAGGGAAGGGAAACAAAAAGATTCAGATAGTTATGGGTATTAATAATGTCTGCAAATTATAACAAAGCCATCCATATTAACGAAATGCTCAATGATGTCGAATATGGATTTTTGAATGATATTTATCTTTTCTGCAAAATAACCCAATCAAAATTTCTCCACGTCTGCTTCATCATCTTCACATCAAGGTCCCTTAATTGAAAACAATTTTGAAGATAACTATGGTGCTTCTATTTTTTGAATCGTGATTTGGGCGTAGGAACTACAGAAGACGAGCGGAAATGTGGATCAAAATATTTGCCACGAAAAATGGTGAATAGGCAGCAACCCCTATAACACTAACCAAAAACGGTTCGTTTTAAAACAACTCTTCACATATAGTTAAGTGAACATTGGTTACGCGGGTGGTGATAACATTTATTTAAATTCGTGTTGCGATCTTGAAATAATTACCTTTCCCATTATGTACACCCTTTTGTCAGTATAAACTAAGCGTTGTAAAATCCAGAATAGGTAATTCATACAGTAGACCGGATTTTTCCTTATTGGGAACTCATCTGGGCAGTACGTGACGAAATCCTAATAAGGACAAAACCAGTCTACTAGATAAATTGCCTTTTCTAAACTATACGATGCTTAGTTTATACTGGCAAATGAATAAACATAACAGAACAGGTAATTATAAAAAGATGGAAAATTGATTTAAATAAATCACTACATTATTTGTTTCTTGCTTATTATATGATGTCTACAAGATTAATAAAATTGTAGTTTGAAATATATAGACTATCACGCTCAATTATAAATTATGGAATCAGTGATTAGATCACAGTTCTCCGCATCCTCTATCCACGTTCTTGCTGTTCAAATCACTTTCATTACGCAAATGCTTAAATATAGGTTAAGTTATAAAAATCAAATTAAAACAAGATATGGTAATGTAAACACACAAGCATATACACAATAAGCATAAATTGGTTAATTTTGTCCATGTCCGTTAAGGAGAGAGCTCATCTCTCGAGGTGCGCGTTTACTTCCGGTTGTCAGTTGAATAATGTTTACCAGAAATCCACCTTAATTTCAATCAGTTTATCGAAGCTTTTTATCCAAAGAAACTTATATTTCAGTCACGAAACAATCTGGAAAAATGGTAGCTCTTTTACTCATTTTTCATAAGCATGCTCCTTTTTTTGCCAAATTAATAAACTATTTCCGCAGTTGTATAGAACATTTGATTTTGCGCTTTTGAATGCTGATCTTTTAAAACAATTCTTGCTAAGGTTTCTTCTTTTTTGGAAATAACATAAAAACCCACGAAAATCAACAATTTATGAAACAACGAAAAATCAAATTTCATTCAAAGAGAACAATTATTATGCAAAAGATGAAAAGATTTGCATATCTTTAAAGATCGTCATTCTTTACTTCAAAACGGTTAAACTGCATGAAAGTATTTCTTGCTTAATTCTTTCTGCTCTATTGTAGCCTAGCTGTTTTGGCGCCCATTTCTTGTCAGAAATATAAGAAACATTGTGTTTCCACCAAAAGATTGAATAATTTGGCATGTTAACATGAAAACTTCCTGAAAAAAACGAATGTTAATCTAATTAGCGTTCAAACAGTCATTCTGGCAAAAATTTATAAAATTAAAAAATCAATGATTGCTAGGGTGATGATAAAATTTTAAAAATTGTTTGCGAGTTCGAAATAAAAACCAGCCGTTTTGCATGTAACCAGTCGCACATCAGGAAAACAACCGTCAGACACGCGTACTTATGCATTTTGATCTTCCATGATCATCATCAGAGCGCGTCGGCAAACTGACTAACGAGGATGGAACTGCAATGCCTATATAGATAATGGAAAGTTATAGTCTTGCATACGATGTATTTGGCAGGAATATATCGGCTGCACAATTTCCATGCAATCACGAACATTAACTTATTGCAGCTTTCGCTACATGCTTATAAGTTATAGATTAAAGCAATCATTGATTGCGCGGGAGGTGGCGGCAACTCTTTAAATCAAGGTTGCGAGTTTGATACAAACACCAATGCCATTGTATTTAAACAGTCGTGCAACGTTATCAAAATACGTGTCGACCTTCAGTGGTCATCAGTACACGGCGACAAACCTGGTAACGAATATCACACCGCAATTCACACTTTTGCTATTGAAAATCAGACATGCATTTACCACATCTCCCCGAGGATTTGCACACATTCTGTTTGACTAGAAATGACAGCTGCACAAATTCTATGCAGACACTGAAATAACATGTTTGTAGCTCTCGCAACAGGTACGTAAGTTATACAATTAAACAAGCATTGATTGCGGGAATTATCTTAAAAATGTTATGCAGTATTCATTTAAGACCCAGTAAATGTGAATTTTGCAAATGATGTCCAGCTATTTTAGTATACATCTCACCATATATCGAGCGAGGCGGTATATGTAGTAGATCCGAGGAGGACATCCGGTGGTCGATACCACAATGTGACTACCTCATGACTGTACGTCTTGCTAGGAACGGATTTCGCTCTAGCTAAGCCAAAATCAGCCAATTTCAAATCACTCGTCTCGCTAATCAACAGATTTTGAGGCTTCAAATCGCGGTGCAATACATGCCTGTCGTGACAATAGGCAAGGCCGCGTAGAAGTTGATACAGGAGCAGCTGAAAAATGATAAGTACATATTGAAGACAAATGTTAAAGATGTGACAATTTTAAACATGACACGCGGATACGGTTTAGGCAATTATTAACAACAATTGCGCAACATCAGAAAAATATCTTTATTCAAAGTTAATTTAGCAATCGCGACTGCATAGAAATTGTACAAGCGATGTTTCAGTTAAATACACAATATGGTGATCAGAGCCGAATCTCAGTTATTCTAAGCATTGCATACATACCTTCCATTTTAACCAATATTATTGAGTTTTCCATTCTAATGGAATGGAAGCAATGGCGTCAATACGTGCAACAGGCAATACTTTTGTTATGTTATACTATTTATCAGATAAAATTGGAATATTCGAATAAAGTAATTCTAATATCAGTCGCGCAATCAATGGCTACTCAATAAATTTTGTTCCGCATTCATGTAATAATATATGTTCACATATATTAGTCGAATTTTGAATTTCATGACAAAATTTTAACTTACTAGATCTTTCCACTTTGCAGCCATTGCTCTAAAAGCAAATAATGCCATGTGCTGTAGATACATGAGATAATTATTTCTTTAACAATCATGTTTTACCGATTTGTTTCGACGTATCGATAGGTCTCAATTATTGCCTTATTTAAGACCAATAATGTGAAGATCGTAATCCATACACCAAAAGTAAGGCGTTATGCTTTTTATAATGGGAAAAAAATCAAGCTTAACTGTAATGCCATTTTTGAATAATGTGGTTAAAATTAAAGTCATTTGAATAAATTAGCCAGTGTATACCGTGTAACGGACAGATTAAGCCAACTAGATGCAAAGACTTTAAAATCTCTCAATTTTATAGGATTGTAATGAATTACGGCAGCACGTATTGAAATGTCTCGGCCAGCCAAACCAAATTCATACAATGTTAAATCCATTTATTTGTGTATCTAATATAAATGAATTATTTCAAATAATGTCTAATGAAAAAATTTGCGAAATGTTGTCAAGGGATTCTTTTCGGTTTAAAATGTATTTTCAATATCGCTGACAGTTCGAATAGGCTCAGAACAGCCATAACATTGTTGCTTAAAATATGTTTTTACTACGCATGAATAAATCAGCGAGAAAATAAGTAGACGAACAATTCAAGCAAAAACTGAATTGCATTTATTCCTTTCGAAGCAATTAAAATAAGCTGAATGTAACCTTGTTTAGAATAGCATAAATTCGCTTTAATCAACTTAAATCTAAATGAACTATCAGTAGAACGGTTAGGTTACATAGGAAAGTGTATTATAAATAAAAACAAGCACCATATAAAACAGACGAAAAATATGCTGGCAAATGTTAATCAGAGTGTGATTTAGTCTGCCTTTTTCGAGCTAATTATTATTAACCATATAGAATTCGAAACGAACTAACAGAATTTATTTAAATACATACTATTCGACGGTTAACTAACCAGCTATTTCAACGTACGACTATTGTAATTACCACGTGTTCGATTGTTTCAAATAAGAAAAGTCTGTCTAAATGGAGGTCCCTTGCAGCGTAATAGTCAATTGCAACCGTTAAAATTACAATTTTAACATAGACTTACCTTAATTGTGTACGCCTTGATTCCCAGAGGATGCCTCTCGATGTATTTACTCAGATCAGAATTCTGCATGCGAGTTCAATGAAAAACAGAAAAAAGTTTATATATTTTCGTAGTATTAAGAGCCACAATCGGAGAATTTGCTGATTATATCAACATTTGATTTAGAATCATGTATTAAATTTTCGTGAGTACACCTCTACCGATTATGACGCATTCACATTAACGAAATGTCGAAAGCATATTCGTCGAAGCAATAAGCGTTACTTACTCTATAAAAATATATCAGATTACGAAGTCAGTGAATTTAAACATTAAACAAAAGTCAGAGGTAATGCTTCATAAATTGGATTATCAGATTGCAATAAATAAAACAAAGGAGGAAAATCGAAACAAATTTATTTTTAATTAAACGTACATTGATTGGACGTGCGGTGATAAAATGACTATAACCTTGATACTGACACATTAAGTGTATATAAACTAAGAAATGTATAGTGTAGAAAAGGAAATTCATCGAGTAGACCGGTTTCGACTTTATTGTGAACTCATCACGTTCTGGCCAGAATTTACCGCGGACAAGACTCGAATCTGAACATGTTTACTTCGGAATCTGTCGCTCCAACTGGATGAACTGCCTTTTCTACACTACAAAATACATAGTTTATACTGACAAATATATGTATATAATGGGACTGGTGTTTATATCAAGATCGCAACCTTGATTTAATGATTTTTTATAACTCTCCCACGTAACCAAAGTTCGTTTAATTTTATAAATGTTCAATTCATCCCTACTTCCACATGCACCGTTGTGTCTTATCGATATTGAAACATCGGAGATGGTTAGTTGGAACTTTGGTTTAGAGAAATGTATTTTTGTTTAAGCCTAACGGCTGACCAAGGGACGTTATTTAGCATATAACTGAAGATTATATGTTGCGTGCGACAGGATGACTCAGTAGTTAGAGCAACAGACTTTGAAGCAGACGTGCCCAGGTTCAATTCCTGTCCGAGGCAAATTCTTGCCAGTACGTGATAAGTTTCCAATAATATCGACACCGGTCTACTGGATGAATTGCCTTTTCTACACTATACAGTTCTTAGTTTATACTGACAAATGTATGTACGTAATGGTTAAGGTGTTTATATCTTTGTGTTTTTCACTGCATATATATGCATGAAATTATGTATTATTTATTGCGTAATGAGTAACAAATTAATTTCAATAGAACCAGTTAGACCAGCCAAAGTCAGCAAGATCAAATGGTTTAATTTTATGTACATAGAATTGCAACATATTTTAAGCTGATAAAATAATTTAAAATCATAGTAAATACACCTGTACGTCCTTGAAATCAAGAAAACAAAATTCAATTAACCATCATTTTCATCGTTAACATTGTTGCATAGCATTAGTATAAAACAAATTAGGTGTCTCCCTTAGAGTTAGTATCGTAGTGTTGATACAAAGGCATAATAAGGATTTAAAAAAAAACTAATTTAACGTGTAACAACGAAAATACAAGTTTACTTATTGAACAATGCTCATTATACGGTTAGGGCTTCAATAAGAACAAAAATGGAAGTAAATATAGAAAATAAAAATGCGATTGTGATATTTTATAGTTACACGTGAACTAATGAATTTACATGTCTAGCAGTTTAAATGTGCCAAATAGAGCAGAACAGAATCAGACTTTCCAGTATCAACACAGTCCAACCTGTTGTACTTGAAAAATTGAGAACTCCTGAAGATTACTAAGATCGCATTTTACGAGTTGATGCAAATCCGATTTTATAATGCGAAACGTCGTAATTAGAAAATGATAACGGCACGTATTTATCTTTATTTACGTAAAAAGGCTTATTTAATATAAAAAAACTATCTTAGCATAGTTTAAAATTTGAATACTAATGTCACATATAATTTCTCGCATATTTTGGGCGTAATGCCAAGTGATAGGATTCGATTTTGAAAAGCATTCACAAACTAACTAAACGATACCAATTTACGAAAAGTACTTCCTTGGAATTTCGATTCGATGTTCATGATAGTTACAGCGAAATAATTTCGAAAACATATAGTAAAACGCGAGAATTTCTTATTGTATTAGGTCCAGTCGATGAAATCGTATATATATACATATATATATATCACTATTTATATTCTACAGGTGAATTTTACTAATAAAAATTCTCTTATAAAATTCAAAAAAAATATTTATTCAGCAGGATCTAATAGATATAACCAGTAACAATTTGACGTTTCTTAAATCAGATTTATGAACATAGGATAACAACTTCGTTTAATTTAACCAAGAATGACTATAAACTGACTGGCGATAAATAAACAGCAATATATACGATATTTAATATAAAAAATGAATCCTTCAAACGTTTTAATCTCGCACAAACTGTACCTGAAAATAATGCCCGCTACAAACTATCTATTCAGTCCGCTGTGTTAAACAATCATTGATTGCGCTGGCAATAATAATATTATCACGCTTAGTTTGTATTGACAAATACACACACACAGATATATATGCACATATATATATATATATATATATATATATATATATATATATATATATATAGGGATTGGTGTTTATTTCAAGGTCGCAAACTGGATTTAAATAGTCCACTACTAATGGTATTTTTACTATATTGTGAGACCAGATAAGTAAAATGAGATTAGTTTTTATCATAAGTAGGCAAATTTAAATTGCATAATTATTAAAGTCACTTTCAGAAATAATGACTTCTTATTTAACTAAAGATTTGCTTAAACACAAAAAAATAAAAATAAAGAATGAAGCCCAGTCACAGTTCAACAGCATATTCGATGGGATAACAATTCTATTAGAAACGAAATTAGATTCAACAATAAAGAAATCGCGGCACAGAAATTAAATAATTTCAAGTTGTAAAAGACCAACTACCACATTCGTAATGATAATTAATGAGCTGTCTGGATTTTAAATCTGAATTAATTCTATGTCCACTCTTGCTTGAAACGTGTGAAGTTAGTTTTGACTGAAACAACCTTATTTGAAAAAAAGTTAACAACATTCATAAAATGCATGTTGCATCCATTTTAGTATTGTGGTACGTACAATATCCAAAAATGTTGCATAAACAAAATCAAGTTTTCCACATAGCCACAAACACAAATGCCATTCTGATGTAAGTTATACAGCATAGCATAACTGATGAAATTCAACAGACAAGGAAAGAATGATTAGAAGAATAAATTATTTGAAATCTACATTACATATTGAGGAATAGCAAAAATGCGATTTGGATTTTCGCATATGATTCCGTAATACCGATCAAAAATAGTCAGACTCACATTAAAACAATAATTAGAAAGTGTTATTTACAATCTAAAGTAAAACGTATCTTCAGAATGAATTCAAACGTAGGTAATGGTTTTACGGTGCCGAGATAAAAAGAAAAGGCAATCTAAGATTCGAGATTAATTGAAAACTTTTGTGCAAAATTACAACAGTGAAGCATTATGCTGATTTAATGTTACAAAGATAATAAATTCAAAAAACTCATTCTATGAAATGTTGGAAAGATTACATTGATTTATTGTAAGAAGAATAAAAGATAGAGGTGAGTAAGCAGCTCATGTTTGTAAAACATATAGGCTCATAAACTAAATTGTCCCAAGGTGACTTAAAATATATACTTTATATGGTAAAAAGAACGCTGACACAAATGCAAGGGGACAGAAACTTTAGAATCGTTTTAAAAGCTCTCAAATAAGAATTACTTCTGCTACGAGAAGGCATTCCATTGGATAAAAGTTTTAAAACTGGTGTATTTTGGTTGTTAATTTCCATTCCGTCTTCTGCAGCAACATTTTTTTCCGGTTTCGGTGGAATTTTGATAGATTTACAGAAGTCGATAGTGTTTCGTATAAGGTTGTGGTTGTTTGAATGCACAACCAAAATTTTTGACGGTTTAATAAGCAGTAGTGTAAAACTTAGCGTAAATTTAAATTTAAAATATTATTTCTTGTGAAAGAATTAATTTTTTCATCATGGTTTTTACAAATAAACAATCATTGATCGCGCGGGTGGGTATAACAACTATTTAAATCAATGTGGCAAAAGTAACATAATCACTAATCTCATTATATATACATTTGTCAGAATAAACTAAACACTAGATAAGATGGTACAGGCAATTTATCCAGTAAGCAGGTTTCGTACTCATTTGGAACTCCTATTTTTCACAATATTGCCGCGGACAGCTCCTTTATTGTTAGTGCATTTGCGTTATATAATTATTCCATTCTAAAATACTCTAACGGTCTAAATATCAAATTTCTGCCTGACATGGAGAAAAATTGAAAAGACATTATAATATTTAAATAAATTAGCAAAAATTTTTAACCTATTGTAAGCGAAATTCTAATTACTAGAGACTTAATTGCTCGAAAATGTCAAACTAAAACAAATCATTAAAGACGAAAATCCTTTAAAGTTTAATCTATAACCCAGATTTATCGTGGAACGGATTCCCAAAATTTATTTTGAAGAAAAATGAGCAGCTGAGCAGAGACTCTGGAAAAAAATAAAACGGGAAACAATTATTCTTAATAGGAAGGAAAAAAATCCAGGTATTAGTTGTTTGTCATGTGAAAAATAGAGATTTATTAACCATCCAAAAAACGATGATCGACTTTTCAGATATGTTAGACAATACTTATTCATCAATCATTACTAATATTTTTTAATTTTGAGTCAAGAAAGTTTTGAGTATAAGGAATATATATTAAGGCATAGATTTATAAGAACAATTATGAGAATGAGAGTTAAACAGACATTATTTCGTCATATATTGTCATGAGGGAAATATTTTATCCTTCATAGTGAATTTAGAATCGCAAAAATATTTAAATAGGATAACTTTAATTTATGATACTATCAACACTGCATGCGAAATATACAGATAAAGCTGTATACAGCTACATGTATTAATGTTTAGAATACATATAGTTTTTGTCCATTTAACTGCGGAATAAATAAATATCTCTCACTTGCCAGGAAAAGTAAATTTTGATTCGTTTCGCTTTTAACCAGCCAATCCGATCTATATATGTCAAATTTAACAGCTATTCCACTTCTACAAATAAACAATATTGTCCTTTAACACGTTTTCCATCTTTTGTAGGTAGTCAGATTTGTCACTTATATTGTGTGTGTGTATATATTTTTATTTTCGTATAAAAATATCACACTTCCAGAAATTTTCCATAAATTACGTCGCTCAACTGAGACACTTCTAACAAAGAAAGTGTTGTCGGTTTTCAAATTTTGCAAACGAAACCCTGATACTGAAACTGACAGTATGAACAATGCGATTACAACGTAGTAACTCGTATAAGTATGCTTCATCCACACGAGCTTGTATTGTTTAAGATTGGCGACAATCAGTATATATTAAATACCGTCGATTGAAAATATAAGAAATTAAAAGAAGTCTAATTCAATACTAAGAAAGTCTCAAGCGCATGTACGGGAAACCCTGAAACCTCTATTTTCAACAATACCAGTTTGATTGTTTCAGAACAACAGAAAAATTTTTTATCTTTTGGACAAGAATCCAGTGTATTGTCAAACGATACGACGTGGACAAAAAAGGAAAGAAGAAGGAGAGTTTATAGGAAAGAGTTACATCAGTAATTTTCCAAGATGATGACATTTGCTCTCTTCTAAAAGCTGAGCTACGTATCGCATATTCAAGTAAGACACAAACCATTTAAATAAATAGGGAGAGAGCACGTAGAATTTTTTTAAAGAATTACAAAAGAGCAATATAATTCGTTTATTGAAGACATGTAATGTCACTATGAATACCAATGACCAGACTAGGCAAATGAGTTATGTTCTTTATGATGTACAGAAAGAGATAAAAGCGAATAATAAGGGGTCGCTTTTTTGTGCTATTAAAAATATGTAAAACAATTCAGCAAAGTTGCGAAGGTACGAATTTTAATGAATACAGAAACATTATACGTCGTCTTAAGCAAAAGTACAATAGGCGCATGTGCCTCCAGAAGTTATTGCATGCATGAACAAGCAACTTGGCGCTTTTAAGACCAATCATGTCAACTGCACAACATGGCGGGTGAAATAAAAACAACTTTGGAACAAATACAATTGCGCTCGCTATTCCTGTTGATTTATGAATTAAGTAAATAGGATAGTGCTATATTTTTACGTCTGTTGATAAAACTAGTGATTTTCTATGTAAATTCATCGAGCATAACCATCCATCATTTCCTATACCTCAAAATCCATTCAAACGTACTTTGCAATAAGGGCAGCAAACATGTTAAATTTAACATGAATTATGCAAATCGATGGAATGGCGATGGGCTGTCTTTAAGGAAGTCTACCTGCTAATGTCAAAATGTCCCATCTGGAAACATCAAAACTGCAATCGCTATTTCAAAATGTAATGCCATAAACGTCTGAGGTATGTGATGACACTTTTATTATCGTCGATGCTTTATAATTAAATGACATGACTAAAAATTTTAATAGCATGGACCATCATATTTTGCTTACCGGAGAGTGAGAAAACGCGTTATTTGTATTTGATGTGTGGATATTGAGACAGAAAGGGATAATACTAAAAAGAAGAGTATTCCTAAATCAGACATATTGGGCAGTAAGGCATTACCACAGCCCTGTTACTATTTTACGAAAGAGACTTTTTTACACAATTTATCCTTTAAAATAGAGCAAATCTGTTCTAAGATATTAAAATGTCAAGAAATGGCGGTGCTCATAAACATTTAATGATAAAACAGGTAACCTCAAAGGAATGTTTGTGCAAACATGAACTATAAATAACGACGAAAAACTGGTGAAGCCGTAGCAAAACAAAGGACGACACTTGCTAGTTTACCTTTAAAAAGAAGATGCGCAATCCGCAGTATTTTTTCGACGAATAAAAACACCAGTGACTAAACGATTATTTGTGCAATAAACGCACGTTAAACAGAATTAAAAATGATGAATTTCTTCAAATAAGAGGGTTCATTATCATATTTTAACACACATGCGATAGATGCTCATTACAGGTTGCAATTCCAAACGGTCTAAAATTAGAAAATCGAATAGAAGAGGATATTCGAATAAAAACAGCGAGTAAAACGATAAAATTCCACAGCATTGTTTTTAAAAATCACCCTTTAAACCTGGCGGATTTCCATAAATCATGAAGGTTCGAGAAAGCTACTCGAGCTTTTGCGATTCTTATTTTCACCTCGTCGGACATATTGCCTAAGTTATTGATAGAGCTTCTAAGATATGTAAACCTGTCAACTATGTCTAGATCTTCATTCTGCAGTCGCATCGTTGGAGTGAGTAGTGGGTGATCCTGTAAAAGTATCTAACATTTAGAGAGTGCGAATTTCATACCGAAAGACGGAACTTTGGTTGACTAGTCTTTGTTTAATGAAAACGACCACTGGTCTTGGTTAAAAAATATTCTAACAATCCGCAACGGCCTGTTACTGGAGGACCGAAACCATCACTATGTTATAATTGAAATTGAGGTAAATTTCAAGGCAGGAGTAACATTTCTTTATGCTGGTATGAACAAAAACATTGCATACGATGTCAGATGCAATTTATTAACTAGGCCAATTTAGGTATTATTGGGCAGTATTATAATGATCAGGACTTAAACCCGAAATCATTTAACTCGTCTCCTGCGGCATTGAAGCCACACGGTGCATGAAATTTTAGGTGTATTCCAACTTTGGCTTATACATATTCTAACTACCAGACACCATTGCATCAGCATTCAAGAAGTGAAGTTTCACCGCCACATGAGTCGAAAATTTATTTTTGTTTGTGGGTTTGTCACTTTTTCCGTGCCATTTTGACATTGACATTTATATTTCTAGAAACTAACATTTTAAAATCTAAACACTGTAGCAAAATTAATTTTAAATGCGCAGAAACCATCACACCAATAATAAATGTGTACACCGTCTCCATAACCTTCTGATTGCAAAAAACAGATATTCACTCGCTAATGATTTTTTTGTTATTGGACAGCTTAATGCCTATTATGGGAAAGATAACCTACGATTATTTATTTGGAAGCAATAAAGTTTATGTTATACATCATTGTTCAATGCGTCTTCCATGCCTGTTGAGGCGCAAAATGCCCTTCTATTTAATGCCAGTCATATCAGCCAGACTCTAATACTTACCACAAATTCAAAGATGAAATTGAGCGTATTCTTCGTGTAGACAATATCGTGAAGAATAACGATGTTGGCATGGCGAAGTGCTTTCAGCAGTGATGCTAAAAATTAACAAAAGAGGCAAAATTAGACTCAACAAAAGGCTAACGCACATCGCTATTTTCGGATATACATTTTTCAGAAGGTAGATACGCTCAAGATTTGAAAAACATACTCAGTAATTGAATTGCATAAAACGGCAACATTGACATTTAATCAACTGGACTTGTCCTGATATTAATACGATGCCAAAGCAAAAAGCATACATGTGCCTAAATTAGGCTGAATTACACACTATCGTTTAGCGGTGGCTGATATAGCTGGTTTCTGTCCATATTAAGAGAAGGTCTAAGGTATGTGCTCGATCTGGCAACTATGCCAATATTATAGTCAAGGTTGCACAACCAATGTTCGTTTAACTTTGCCAATAGTCTGAAAAAGCGACGGCTCAGAAAAACAGTAGAAAATCTGTATTTTGCCACTGTTTTCACCTATGGAGGCATCGACTGAGTATCGTCAATACAATCAGGCTAACGGAATCGCCGCGTCCGCGAACTTGCACAAGACGGTCTCTGTCATTAGATATGTCGTCCAGCGTCCTTTTTTATTGAGCGCCAGGCTTTTTTGCAAGACATCAGCGGTACTTGCTACTTGTCGCTTTTAACCAGGAAAAATAACAAGCGAGACCTGTATGCAACCAAGAATTTTATGTGTCATCAACTTTATCATCATCATCATTGCCAAAACGGAGAATAACAGCAATATAAAGAAACACCAGTGAAGAATATTCGAGAGAAAAACTTAGCAATAAAAATATCAGCAGTATTAAACATATGAAAATAAGAAAAACTTACATTTTTACTATGCGATATGTCTCGGTGCTGGCCATAAGTCATTTTCTATTAACTTAATTAGTAGCACGGAAATTTAATCAAGCTTTATCGGTGGCATCACTATTAACGAAACCGTAATCTTTTACAACATCCAACATATTACCAGTTAATGAGGCAAAAACTTCAATTCAACAATCAATTGCCTATTTCGCGTTTTACAAAAAAGAGAAATATAATACGGACACTTATAAAAAGAGTTTAAAATGACTTTTTGTCTGAGAACGCACAAAATAATTTTTCCTAATGATCTGATTTTAAAATTTAGAACTAATATATATGCAATTGTGTATAAGGTGTTGAGCACCTAGTAAAAAATTAGTTCAAATAGGACCCGAAGGAAAACATAGGTCAGCATGAACGGAAGGTATAATCTCATGTGCACATTCGTTTCGTGCTTACTGGCTACTAATCAGTATGAGCCGGTACTACGCCCTATTCACACTATATATTTGGTTGAGGAATATGGGACAATTAGACGGTTACCATCCTATACGAATGTGTAAACCTGCAGTATTGAAGCTAACTTCTTATAAAGTCTTCGATTATGCGACTTCGAAGCCAACTCATTATGTATAATATATATCGAACCTGCAAATGGTACCAAAAACTATGGTTTCTGAGCCTGCACATAATACAAAAATAATGGATTTCAACATAGGATAAATTCACAAAATTTGACAAGTACAAAATTTTTGAACACCTGTTATTCTTGAGAGTCCAAGCACCCAGGCCTTGATGAATATTATGTATCTTCTGGTCCTATTTGAACTAATTTGTTACTATGTGTACAACGTCTAATACACAGCTGAATATATATTAGATCTCCGCAACAAACAGTATATAAAAACTATATATTTAATTGAACGATTTCATGATTACCACGAAATGTGAAAACCGATATCGATCAAGAACAAAGTGCATGGAATTACTGGATTAATAAGTGTTCCAAAGTAGCTTTAATTATAAACTTTGTTGAAATTTAGCATATCTTGAAATCCATTGCGCTGGTACAATATACAAAATCGGAAACCGTAGTGTTGGTAAACTTTACTGGCTTGGTATTATATGAAGTGAATTGGCTATGAAGTCGTATTGACGGAAACTTTATGAATTTAGATTCACTACTGCTGGTACAGACATTCGAAGAAGAGATTTTATCGTCCAATTGTCTCAAATAACTTACCCAAATATATAGTGAGTAATGGATTTATAACAGTGTCCTACTTATGAGTCGTCAGTAAGCACAAAATGTATGTGCGCATGAGATTTTACCTTCTCTTCATGTTGACTTCGTTTTATCCTTCTGGTCTAATTTGAACAAAAATTGTACTAGGTGCGCAATACCTAATGCACAATTAAATAAAATATTACTTACACTGACAACGAATCAGAAATAAATGTATTTAAAACCACGGATTTTTTTATAAAAAATGCTTTATTTCGAACGCTACATTAATATTATATTTCTGTAGCCCAAATGAGATAGCAGTAGAGGACGTTCAATGAAATCACCTTGAAAATTTGTTAATGTTTAGTTTAAATAAGATAATATTTTTCAACATCCGCCATTACCGAAAAAAAATGTAGAGTTCCAAATAACATCACACAAATTGCAAACTAATATGTCGCAATCGAATCGTATGGGAAATATCATTTTATAAATACATAACCATATATATATATATATATATATATATATATACAGAGAGATATAGAGAGAGAGAGAGAGAGAGAGAAATAAGGAACTACTATTATAAGGGCAACACTAGTGGAAGTCTGGAGCTCATAGACATACTTACGAAAGCAGACAATAAAGAATGCAACTGAACACACGTATGTCTGGATAAACCACAAATCACTTCAAGTTAAAATTTTAAAACTATTGTACGCGAAACTCTGTTTGCACCAGTTCAAAAACTTGTTGAACACAGAAATAATGATTTAATTAACGTAACAGACAGTACACTACGGCTAATATAGATAATATGAACAACATAATGGCGCAAAAGCGAGAAAGCTTGACAAATGGATATATGTAGCAACAGACAAACAAAAAGTTGATTACGATATATATATATATATATATATATATATATATATATATATTGAACGACAGAAAATAAGAAAAAACAGGAATAAAGAGTAATTTCTAGACAGAATTTAGGTAAAAAACGTCCAGACAATAGTGAAAAGGGCAAATGTCTTGATCAAGTCGTGTTGTGTAGTCCACCTTTAAATTTACATCAACCGAAACATTACTTTTATAAAAAGGAACAGCAATCTTAATAATAAATTTATCAATTCGGATATTTAACACTCACCTTGCTTTAACACAGGCAAATAAGCGACCAAACGGAAGCTTAATAAAAATATAATTGTAATATGTGGTATCACGCGTGGTAGACAACTTTAGATATAAACGAGTTATTTTGTATAAAATGAAAAGGAACTTTACTTTCAAACCACTGGTTCTGAATCATAAAGGAACGAATTAACTCACAGACTAGCTTTTAAAACTATTTACAGTTTAAAGCATTGTTAACTAAAATTGTATATGATGAAATATCTAGGTTTCATGATAAAGATGTGCTTCCTTTCTGGCTTTATTCCGATGAAATATTGTACTCATCGTGCTCCGAGTATGAATCTAATTAAGATTAACTGCGTATTTAGCACTAGTTGTATGCGCCACGTGGTGTAATTGGAGCAGAATAATAAAGTAACCTTCGTACGCGCTACTGCTTATCAGTAACAGGTGTGTTAGGTGATCCATATTAATTTGAAAAGCAGATTATTATAAATGTTAAAGACGAAGAAGTTTTTAATTGCTCAGCAGAACATTGTATGGCCAAATTTTGTCTTAATGCGCTTATTCGCAACACCAATTTCAAATTATGCTAGATAAGGACTCAACTTGGCGAAGCTATAAACTGGATAATGTAAATAATGTCATTAAATTACCATTTCTACTGCATTTCAAGACCGTGTACATTTCCAATAATATAAATCAGATTCCAATTTTTCTCTGAAGAAGACACTGATATTTCAATATGTCTTAACAGGAGTAAAGTGCGGTATATTATCTAAATCGAATGTCAGGGGATGTCAATCGACACCAACTTCGTATTCTTAATGATTGAAAGAATCACATTTTAATCGTGCATTCTTTTACTGTAATTATAAGCTATACCAAATTTATGCGATTCCCATCAAAACAGTAGAAATGCATTTTGGAAAATTTAAAGTTGTAAAAATGAGTTAGAATTAAAAAATGAGAATTTCTGAGCACCGCTAACTTCAACAAATTCAGCAAACATAGTTGGAATAAAACCTAGAATTGCAAGCAATGTGAGGCAACCATGGTGAAAGGGATAATCTTTATGGGTCACTAAATAAATTAAAATTTCTTTGTTATACATGTTTTAGTTCATGCAAACAAGACTTATAATATATAGTAAAAAAATAAATACGAAACTGGATTCGACTAAACGTAGCACAAAACGGTAAATGCAATTCACCATCAATGGTGGTTTCAGGCTTGTTTGACACTTAGATACACTTTGTGGCGGAGAACTAATATATATGCAATTGTTTATTTGGTGTTGCTTACCTAAACAAGAAACGAATGTGTACATGAGATTATACCTTCCGTTCATGCTGACTTTGGTTTATCCTTCTGGTCAATTTTGAACTAATTTGTTACTAGGTGCACAACACTTAATGCATAATTGTTTGACACTCCTCAGTAGTTAGAACAATTGCTGCCTTCGAGATTCGAAAAAGAAAATTTTTTTTCAGTCTTCCAACTCAACACCATCGAATTTGCTCTTCACCTGTAATTTTCATTTATACGAAACGATATTTTGGGTCCTTCAGATGAATCAAAATAGGTATTATTTTAAAGCTAGAGTTCCAACCTCGGGAAATGTACACTAGGAGTTTCATTAATTTTAAAACATTGGATACACCAAAAATACATATATTCTGCATTGCTACAAGTTAATTGCGATAGGTTTATTTCAATAAATTAACTTGAATATATTCTTGATTTATGCAATGTCTGAAATGAAGTGAATGGTTTAGATATGCACATTATGTACGTGTATTTCCGAGTGTCATAGCAATAAACATTTTCTTTAATCAATGACAAAAAGAATAGGCCAACGTCAACATGAACTTTTTAAACTCAATTAACCTAACTGAATCGAGCTGACTGATTTCACATCAATAGGAGTCGGCATTTAACATCGCATGTACTCGACGATTGTTCACGATATGTGGGAGAAAATGACATTACAATTTTGAAACTGTATCTCTATTAAATCAATACTATTAGCAACTAATATTAATTAAATTGTAACTTGACACACAATGCCTAATAAATAAATTCCTTTAATTAAAATCTCCAATAAATATCAAATTACTGGTTTCACTGTTTCTCACTCGACTTCGCGAAAAATCGAACGGACTAAGGATTTTGTTTACGCCTCAAATCCAGATTCCGCGAGAACATTTAGATCATCATCACATTCTAAAAGAATGGAAGCAGTAAATCTAAACCCTCCATCACCTAATGGGTGTCTAACACGGTGGAACAGACCAACAAACTGACATTCTGTTATTTAGCAGATCACACTTGTCTGCGTAAAGGCTAGAGCTCTAACAAAAAATATAAAGCTCAGATGTACTGGTAAAGCACAGCATTTCAAAGAAACTTTTCTGTAACACGAATGCAGTCGGCTTAGCCTTCCGTGAGGAGCAGTCCAAATAATTTAAATTATGTAATCACGAATAGATTTACAGCATGTATACCCTGGAGTACATTATGGGGCATGAAAGACAATAATGATCGCGCATCAGATGCTCAGAATATAAATCAATGGCGGAAGAAATAAGCCAACTTTCTCACGATGTACAATTAGTATTACGTTGCCTAAATGCAACATGCTAGCATAAACTATTTAAACTATGTCAAGCATACAACGTTTTCGGAAATTCCAGACGTTACGCCTCGAAGCTTGATGTCGCCGAAATAGGATAGGGCGGCTGATACCAAACTGTGTATATGAAGAAGAATTCGGCTTCAATAAAATATAGATAGCTTCTCCAGTTGCTTTTGGAGGTTATATGCTTATTTAATATAATTATATCATGATTACAATCTACAAGAGTCGTATAATTATGTTTCACGATAAAAATGATTGGACCGATTTATAAATACAAGTTTACCCATAAAACTACCTGTACGACTGTCTAGGACTCTCAGGAACTTCAATCGTAAACTTTTATTCCAGAATATACGAAATAGCCTAGAAACCGTTGCGATTTTATATATTAAATGGTCTCGTTGGAACTAGGCAATATTACTCGTGGTCCTTATTAATGAAACCTCAAGTACAGACCTTGCAATATCTGCGCTTCTGTATCAAACAAATTTATTTTAACTTTTTCACTTGTAAAAAAATAAGTAGATAGTACATTATTTGTAGGTTGCACTTATAATTTCTAATCTCATTGCAATAACTTATATGAATGTTAATAAATGCTTTTTTTAGAAATCTTCAGAAGCACTGAACATTTTTTCAAGAATTAAATTTAATGACTTCAAGTCCAAATATTGAATTAAAGTGAGCCAGAAGTGGATGGATGAAGAAATGGCATGAAACGGTTCAAATAACGATTCTAAATTGATAAAATGTTCGCAAACTAGTCCATTTTTTGGCATTTATAGAATATCGTAAATACTGAAGTGTTTCATTTAAATCCCTCACGTTATTTAAATAAAAAACAAATCCTATAATCTGTTTACTCAATGGTACAGTATAATAAATGATACCTTTAGCTACACGCGATGACGTGCGTGGAGTAGTCTTAGGTGGAACAAGACTTCAACTAGTGAAATGTAAAAGAAGAACAGTGATTGTTTCAAGACCACTACGTTGAACGAATGATAAATTGTCCAAACTGCAAAATAAATCACCGTCTTTTAAACTAAAAAAATAAATAATCAATTTTTCTAATAGACCAGTTTCGTAAATTTGGGCTCTTACAGAGAATTTCCGTGGCCGGGGCCCGAAATTGGGCATATTTATTTCAGAATATTGCAAATCATCCATTGCGCAACCCAAACTACCCCACACATACAATAACGTTCTATACATATTTGTATCTTTAGTCACACTTTCCTTCAGATGAGGTATATTAAGCATTGCTTTCGAAATAAATTACCAACTGGCCGCCCCAACCTGTCACACTTGAGCAAAAACCACACCACATGAGGAAGTAACATTGCATTTAATAATTATAGCAGGAGTTGAAAAACATATTCTGTCAATATAACAAATGCAAATCAAGTAGATCGGCCTATTCACCATAGGAGCTGGTGGCGATATGGATGAGATGCAGGACTCTGAGGCAATTGTACACAGGTTCGAGCCCAGGCTGCGATAAAAATAGCAGGTAATTGGTGAACACCAAATAAGAATAAAGCTGGTCTAATTAATGAACTGACAAGCATATATATATTCTTTAAATCAAGTTTGCGAGATTGAAGTAAAAACCAATCCCATTGTATTTAACCAGTCGTCGAACAACATAATAAAACTACTGCCAGCCGAAACGCACTATATATATATATATATATATATATATATATATATATATATATATCGTTTCGAGTTTCACCATTTTTTGAAATATGAGAACACAACACTTATTCCATGGAATAACATTTATTAATAAATCTTATTTCTACCAGTATCTACAGCCATTGTTCTGGATTCGTTAGTATATTCGTTCATCCAATCCCAACTGTACATTTGTTGTAACCAATCTCCTCTTCGTTATGCTAGCCTTTGTTTTGCGCAATTTAGACCACTCCTTTTGCGTAACGTCATTTGGTGTGTCATCGCTTTCATTGTAATTGCGTCCGTAATTGATGGGTGTGTCGTATTTTGCGAAACGTTGGCTATTTTTGAAGGCCTGTCAGTTATGTCTTTGTTCCAGTCCAATTTAATTTCTTTTTGAATTATTTTCTGCACGTTTAAGCAGGGCTTCAGCTTATTAATTGCAATAGCTTCAAAAGCCAGAAGCATTTTTTCTGTTTTTGCCTTGTACAGAACTGAAAAATTGTTACTACTAACAGCATGACCTGTGAGTAGTACATGCTCGCAAATTTATGATTTTTGTGCAGGAGCTGCACCACTCTCTAATAGTTTCTGACGTTGATGCTGGTTTATAAATATCTATTTTTTTGAAAAATTGTATTGTTCCTTACTGCTTTCGGTTTAAATTAAACTTTAATTTAAAAGAGTATGGTATGTCTCTAGAGCACGAAATTTGTGCAAATATTATGAGCACGTTTGTCTGTGATGTAGATAAACGTAAATATGTACTTATTAGTGTGAAAATCAGATTAAGCCTGATGTTACATTCTCTGTTACACGAAAAATATATTAAATATATTGAGGAATTTAATGATAAAGTCTGTAATGCATAAATTGAAATGTCAGAATTCTAAATGATAGAAAACTGGCCGATTTTCGATTTTGCATTACTTCCCATGACAGTACTGATTGAAGCATAGATAAGCGTATAGTACTTCTATCAATAATAAATCATAAGGTGAATTTTAATTACTCAACAGTGGTTCTAACTTGGCAATTACATCATGATGAATTCTTATCAGTTGGTTGAAATTGTTGTTAAATGTGTATTAGAGGAAGGCCAGAAGATAGTGAGCATATATGTAGTATATATGTACGCAAATAGAACGATACCTCAAGCCAAGGATTGTCTTCGACGTTTCCTTTTTCATCAATTATTTATATTAGAAGGAAGTAAATTGACGATATGACCAATTATAAAGATTATGTGTATATGTATGCAATCTATGCATTTTAAATTTAGGAAACACGTTAATTAAAAAATTTATGTTGTCCCAATGGAACAACCGTTGTTAGCTCCAATATCAAACATATTTATGAATATTTTCGCAGATAACCCGGTCAATAAGACACCACTAATTGTATCTACGGTTTTTGGATAACATATCATTGATCTGGAACCACTATGTGGATGAAATGGTAAATTGATTAAATTTAACGAATGGAATGATCGAAATCCAATTTACTTTTGAAAGGAATTCACCAGGAGAATTACCTATATTGGATACCAAGTTAATCAGAAATGGTCAGAGATTAGAAAATACATTTCCTACTCGAGAATTCTTCGTAATTTCAAATCAAATAACCCGTATCGCATGAAAATCGGTATCTAAAAATCCTGAACAATAAGAAGCTTTAGATTAACAGACAACAGACACAGAGGAATACTGATTTTGGCGGAGAAATAACATGTATGAAAATGTGTATTAAGGCTGGAAGTTGTGTAGCATTATTGGCTGGTTTTGCAGCCGGAGTTTGGTATGCAATAGCATCTAAAGTTGTCGTCAAGTAGATATGGAAAAGATGTTCGGGCAAATTGACAGAGCATACTTGATCATTGGAAATGAGAGTAAATATAATTAAAGGAGCAGAGAAAATTTACTTCCGTGGTATTAACATTAGCATGTCAGAGCGTGGAGAATGATATTGGAATTAACTTTTAATCAAGGTGGCGAACTTGATATAGACACCTGAACAATTATGTGCATATATTTATCAGTATAAACTAAGAATTGTATAGTGTAGAAAAGGCAATTCATCCAGTAGACCGGTTTCGTCCTTATTGGGAACTCATCATGTACTGGCCAGAATTTGCCGCGGACAGGGCTCGAACCTGGGCACATCTGCTTCGGAATCTGGTGCTCTAACCACTGAGCTACCCTGCCGCACACTACACTACACACAATTTTCAGTTATATACCAACTAATGTAACTTGGTTAGTCTATTTTTCCTTTAGGTGGTGCTCATATGGCATCCATTTAGACACAAAGTTCCAACTAACCATTCCAAATCTGTCATTACTGAACAGACACCATACTACATGGGGAAGTGGTATTGAAATGAACATTTATATAATTAAACGAACATTAGTTGCGCGGGCGGTGATAACAATTATTATAATCAAGGTTGCGATCTTGATATAAACACCTGACCCATTAATTACTTACATATGTCAGTATAAACTAAGAATTGTATAGTGTAGAAAAGGCAATTCATCCAGTAGACTGGTTTCGTCCTCATTGGGAACTCATACTGGCAACATCTGGCCAGTACATGATGAGTTACCAATAAGGATGAAACCGGTTACATAAGTTAGTATTTATCTCAAAATTGGTTTTAGTGCTGTGTGCGGCAGTGTGGCTTATTAGTTAGAGTATCAGATTCCGAAAAAGACGTGCCCAGGTTCGAGCTCTGTCGGCGACAATTTCTGGCCAGTTCATGATGAGTTACCAATATGGATGAAACCGGTCTACTTGATGAGTTTCCTTTTCTACACTATAAAATTCTTGGTTTATAGTGGCACATGTAAGTAATTAATGGGTCAGGTGTCTATATCAAGTTCCAATCTCGATTAAAAATAAATTGTTATCACCACCCGCACAACCAATGTCCGTTTAATTATATTGCAATTATATTGCTCATTCTATCACTGCTTCTGCTATAATTTGTTGTTATATAACTATCCCTATATACTCAACATGACACTAGCTTCCAAATCCTTGGTCATATCGCACATTGCAAACGAGAGTAAGACTGGATTTTCGTTTTGATATATTACTTGAAAGGAATTGTCTTTTGCGTAGTTCTGTCATCGTTCAAGCCCGAACATTTTTTTAAATATACCTGACAAAAAATATAGATGCTACTGCATACAAACTCTTCCCGCACTCCCGAATGTCTAGCCAATAATGCTTTACAACTTCCAGACTTACTCGGAAATGTTTGAGAATTAAAATTTGCCTAATCTTCATTCACAGACATTTGCCGTCGGGCAGTGTAATGACGAGCTCAGAGTCACAGGACCAATGGGAATCCATCAATCAATTAAAAAACAAGCTGTGTACCTGGGAATGAAAAGGAATCAAGATTTTACTGACCTGTGAGTGCTATCAATTGCCCATCAACCGTCAGTATTACAGTTGTATATTATGTTTAAAAGTGATTAATTCAACCAATACTTTTGTTTAAGACAGTCTTACTGAAATATCTGAATAAAATTATGGTTTGATGGTATTTTGAGGTGGTAAACATATCCGCTGACGCAACAAAACCGAAAAATGTATACATGAGATTATACCATTTGTCAATATTATTTCTGGAATATTTCGTCGGAAAAGAAATATTCTAGTGACAATGAACCGTCATATACAGGCGCATAAATCTTACAAAAACAAACTGCAATACTTGTTAGATTTAATGAGATTGGTGTTAATCTGATGCTCACAAACTAGATCACAAATAATCTTACCAACACCTGCGCAATCCACGATTAGTTAACTCAATGCAAATGTGAGTGATGTCGTTTAACTAGGTCAAATTATACAACTATTAAAACTAGCTGATTGTAGTTGTGTCTGCTTTCGATAGAATCTACATTTTAGCATGCCTTATTAATAATATATTCATGTGTGCATGTTTACAAAATTGAGTGCACTTAATGTCTAAAGCTTTCATAATTGCAAAGAAATTCGTCCATAGCCTACTGTATCCTATTAAAAACTACTTGCTTATAGAACAT
The DNA here is from genome assembly GCA_029291075.1 of Eudiplozoon nipponicum. NCBI lineage: Eukaryota > Metazoa > Platyhelminthes > Monogenea > Mazocraeidea > Diplozoidae > Eudiplozoon > Eudiplozoon nipponicum. Next base: position 92,508 of record JAQBSW010002584.1, read on the forward strand.
CCGAAGGCATAGGTAAGTATGCAAAAGTTCTTTTTTTCTAAGCCAAATTGCTTGTGTTCTTGGCCAATCAGAGGATTGTGCAATCAGTGATTCAAAAACAGTCGTATGGTAACAGTTTTCGTTTGAAGAATTGAGGATAACTTATGAGTACTTCGCAAATGAAAACAAAACATCGATTTAAAACTTCAATTTTACTAGTTTCAAACTATATTTTTCTTTGATGTAAACAGTGTGATATCTAGCAAATCATCCTCATACACATTATTAAATCAGAATTTAAAAAAATGATTGTCTTATTAAACCAATGCTGATAATAACTTGTAAATTATTAGAGTAATAAGGAAAGAGAGGATGGATCTTGCCTAGATGGAATTTCCTAAACTATAAAGACACAGAATTGAAGCCACCTAGATCTCGATATAGCACGAACACAAAGCCGATTTAATTAAATCGCATAGCGGCATCAGCAATAAAATTTTATTAATGTTTTCTTTTTATTGATTTGCTGTGCGACGTAGTGCGAACTTGGCTAACAATAGAGGTCACGATTAACAGCAACGCGTTTCGTTTATAAAACACGCTCAAGTTGACTCGAGAGTAGACGTGAAACACGAAATGTTGCATAATACAAATGAACAGTTGCTGACTGTGCATGGGAGGCGATAATAATTCTTTAAATCAAGTTTGCGAGCTTGATATAAACACCTACGCCTAAGCAAGTAACCAGACGCACAACACGGAATAACTACCGTCAGTCACACGTACATTAATTTGAAAACGATTTAATTAACTTCTGATGCTAAAAGGAGGACATTTGAAAGTTAAATAAAACAATAAATTATCTATGTATAAGTAAAAAATTAAATATTATTTTTATCGAGAATGTATATCCAGCAATTTAACAAAGAATCAATTTATTGAACGGATGGAGATACCGATGGTTTAAGCTAAGTTTGCTCACTATAGATAAAAACCAAGCATACATTTTTATTATGCAGTTATTTAAACATGCAGTATCATTTGCCATCCAGGCTTCAGTGGTATACATCACAATATGCACAAAGTAAATAGATATTATTATGCATACCACCACATATGCATATAAACATACCTTTAATGGGAATTCTACATGTATTTAAATAACTTGGAATTGCAAATTTTTATTTTAAGCATTTACTATTTGCATGGTCAAAAAACCAATGTACTTTATTTTAAACACGTGCCTCTAAATGCAGCCAATTCAATAAAGGTATGTAATGTACACCTAAATATATTTATAGTTCTACTGCTACGCTATTTTTACAACTACCTTTCTATCATTTACATTTTTATTACATTGTATAATTAGAAAAGTGGAAATTCATCAAAATAGCTGATATGGTCATTAAGAGACTGTGAGTGTAAATCATAAGCCACATGATCTAAAAGAGATAAAAGTAAATCTCCAGAACAAGACAGAGGACCCGTTTGAACAACAAAGTAAATACAAATTCAGTGGTAAGAGATGCGATAAAACCATATTTCAAATCAACATGTGCTACTCCGCTAACTTATTTTAAGCGCAAGTAATTTAGTTTAATACCACACCTTTCATTAATTTTAATCAAGTGTACGGAACTATGATAAACAAAAATTTCATTTTGGTTAACCACATGCAAACATTACTGAAATATCGTCGCTCGAATATAATAATTCATTTTAAACTTCAATGGTATTCCTTCAATTCATGTTTGCAGGCTTGAAATAGACACACATTCAATTGTATCTAATCAGTCGCTCAATAAATCGGGACAACCGTCAGTCACAGAGACTGCAGCGATCCAACTTCGCATAATCACACTAAGAGGATGATGGCAAACTGACTAGCGAGGATCAAACTGTAAAAATATCAAGAATGGAAAACATTAAATCGCAGCTTGCATCTCCAATTAGCTTGCATATACTGCCTCTGGCTGAAATGTTGTTTGCAACATTTCTACACAGTAATGAAAATAAATATTTTGCAACAAATTTCTACACCTATATTAACTGTTGAAATAAGTCATTATAGATTACGTAAGTATGAAAGCAATTATTCAGCTCAAAATTGTGAATTTGCGATAAAACACCACAGCCTTGTAAAGAATTTCATCACGCAACATAGCTAATCTTCTGTCAGTCGCATATCTTCACATTCCTCGAATGTGAAGATAAACTGACTAACAAGAATCAAACCGCAATTTTCTTATAAAGAATGGAAACAAGAAATGCGGCTCTGACACTTAATATTCTCGCGTTTATTCCACTCAACCGAATTTGGCCTGGATTATTTATATGGAGTCACAAGAATACCTATATTTGTATTATGCTTCACTTACATTTGCTATAGAATAAAACAATTATTGAATGCGCGGGTGGTAAAAAAAGTTAATTAGCTAAAGACTGCGGATCTGCGTTAAATAGCGAACCTATCTAATTTGACCATTCACTTAAGAGAGAAAAACTGCCATTAATCGCACGTACAGACAATTTACGACCATCTTCTAATATAACCAGGACAGGACGATAAACTGAATAACAAAAATCAAACCATAATTTATGTATAATGCATGAAAAGCCAACAAAACGCCTGTCAACTCTCGAAGACATATATCATCAATTGCCAATGTCACTCTAAAGCAAAGTAAAACAAATACACGCGTTTAATGTTACAGTCGCAGCATTTAAAACTCTAGAACAGTAAGAGGTAGCTGTACAACCAAGGTGAAAATCATTTGTTTCTCTTACTGTTATCTTACCCAAATGTTATACTTCATGCCAAAATAATATTTAGTTTGGATCAGTTTTAAAGAACAAATCCTACCAGATTGAAAAATTTCCAATTCTTATTTGTAAAGTACAAGAAATGACTATATAATAATTAAATACTGCTTGTTAGTAACATGTACGTAATCGGTAATTATAGTGTTCGTATCAGGTACCGAGTGAAATACTATAGCGTTGGAACCCTTTTTAGCCTCGATATATACGCTACATATATTGAGTTATCTCTAAAGTCGCGTTGTCCAAGATTTTATATGAATTAGGCTTTACTACTGTAGGTTTTACAAATACGTATAGGAGATTGTACCGTTCAGCTGTCCCATATTTCTCACCCAAATATATAGTGGGTATAGGACGTAATATCGGCTTCTACTGATTAGTCGTCAGTAAGCAGGAAACACATGTGAACGAAAGTATACGTTCCATTCATGGTGATTTTGGTTTATCCTTTTGATCATATTTGAACTAATTTGATACCAGGTGCGCAACACCTAAAAAATAATATCAAAAATGAACTCTTCATTTAAGCTGCATAGCTATATGTGTTAATTTTATCGCAAATTTGTGTCTGCCTTTTGTCGCATATTCACGTATTCGTTAATAATGGTAATTCAAATCCAATTAGAACACATTATTACAAATTAGCTAAGACTAAAAATTGCTTAAATCTTTAGCTTGACTCGGGTGGACGTGTTCATTATAAAAATAACCTATATTGAAAATCGAGTGAAATATTATTTTGACACAGTATATACGTTTCTGTAAATATGATTCCTTTAGTTAATACATGTAGCAACCAGATTTTCGTAAAATTCTGGTTCCAACGTCATTTTCACACAAGCACCTGATGGAGGGCTTCAAAATGAAGGGGCAAGTGACAGCTCATCAATAAAGGCCAAAAATCGGTGCACCTGGAAATGTAAAGAATTCAAGATTTAACCGACCTACTAGTGCTATCAATTGTCCCTCAGAAGAAAATGGCGGAGAGGTTACAAACATAATGTTTAAATGTTAACTATTTTAGTAGCCACGAAAAATTCCAGTTAGGACCAACAAGGAGAAGCTTTTTAATTCGTGAAAATACCGAAAATAAGATTTATCGTGATAAATATATTCTCCAAATTCAAGTTGAGCCATCATTCGCAAAATATAGCTCCATAGCAGGAGGTGAAACTAAATTAAAAGAACAATTATTATAAAACACCAAAACAGGCCATCGGTAAAACTTGCTGCAAGCGACAACTGAAAAAGAACGGATTTTTTCTTCCGTCAACAATAACAACGATTATAAATGTAAGCACGAAACGAATGTGAATGAGATTATACTTTCCGTTCATGCTGCCTTTGGTTTATCCTTCTGGTCACAACTGAACTAATTTGTTACTAGGTTCGCAACACCTAATACATACTTGATTATAAATGTAGGTGAAATTACTTAGTCAATACATATCAACATAAGCCTCATATGCTACTATGACTACATTCACAATTTATTTGCACAATATTTACCAACTACATAATGTTAGCATTAAAACTGAAAATATACTTTCATGTGGTAAAGTAAAATCCAAGCAGTTATTATATATATATATATATATATATATATATATATATATATATATATATACATGTGTGTTTATATATATATTAAAGTGTGTGCCTGGTGACATCATCAGTCTGTGATAACAAAGATGTCATTCACATAAGAATAAACTCGGCACCTTCAAAGAATATAGTATGAAAATATTGGCAATGCATTCGTGTGTTAGGCACTGCGTACATATTAAAAATTAAGGTCAAACGAGTCAGAATGAACAAAAGGTGTGCTTACTGCTCAATGGCGTCCAAGCATTAGGAGCCTTTTGTACGCCCTATACCGAAATTCCTTGACTAAGTAAGTATTCATAAGAGGCATAGTAACGGCTCCTACCGATGAATCGCCATTAAGCACAAAACAAATGTGTACATGAAGGTGTAACATTTATTTACGCAGATTGTGGTAAATCCTTACGGTCCTATTTAAACTAATCTGTACTAGGTACGCAATACGTAATACACAACTGCATATATGTTAGATATTCTCAATATATTTTTTGCATATGAAATACCGATTTAAAGTGTCGTGTAATACTATTTTATTATCTAGTTAGAAATATTTCGAAAATAAATTAATTTTCGCCTTCAGCAATTGCGCATATTATTCTGGCCACTTGCTAGCTAACTCCGAGAAACATTTGCTACGTTCAAAATATAAACGAATCATTCGGTGAAATTTTGTGCTAAAATTGTATTACTTAATACACAACATAGACACCCTAAATAGAATTTGCATATTAAAAAAAGCGGCCTAGAGCGGTGAAACGTTCGGCATTTCGAGTGCCGGATCATGCCAACAATATAAGGCATATTGTTCCCGGTCTGAAAGCTTTTCTCAGCCGCTAACACAACCATGCCCCAAGAATATGCCTAATTGTGTCTAAAAGTAAAGCTTACCGATAAAAAACATATTACTGCCAAAAAATGGATCAAGTGCATATTAGTAATAAATGTAGTAAACAAAAGTTGATTATACAAACATTAAATGGTTAAAGAATCACAAAATGTTATTTGCACTAAAAAGCTCTTAGCATGGAGTAAATATCTGGCTTATTCTAGTGTATAGGATGCTTTAAAGTTTAATTACAAAGGTGCACATGAAATGTGCAAACATACTAATGATTAACAGTATCCAGCACAATTGTTTAAATGTATTGCTTATCTTCATTACTTTAGGGTGCATAAAAAATATCCTGTTGAGCTTATTTGTTCAAATTAGTTTTAACATTTTAAAATTATGGCAAGAAATTTTGATTGTCCAACAATCGTTACGTTCTATAAAAGTAAGTCTAAATTAGTATTACAAATTAAAATGTTGAAGTGTGTGAGTGTGCATTTACTCGTGCTTGTGCATGTGATTGTTTACGCTGGCTCGTAGGCTTTAAAAACTTCGGGCCTGTCAGCCGGTGCATCGCAGTTGGTCGTAAACAAACGATAACAGAACTTGCAATTGCGCATTAGGTATTGCGTACTTAGTAAAAAAAGCATGTAGAAATGAAACGGGTACAGCTAGCCAATCAATTGAAAAACCTTAAAAAACCGGCTGCACTTCCCACATCACACAGACATTTTAATGGTCTCAATGGAAAGTAATCCAAGCACTCCAGACACAAAGCCAATTGACATAGACAGAAGGAAGTACAGTAGTTGAATAGGATTTTAAATCTAGAAGGCGATGCTTGTTGTGCTTTTAGAAAAATAAAGTTGATAATAAAGCAATTCACCGTAGTTATGCATACTCGTAAAGCATGAATACGATGAAAATAAACAACGTAGCAAGATTCTTTAAATTACGTTTGCGAGCTTGAAGTAAACAGAAATCCCATTGTATTTAACCAGTCGTCGAACAACATAACAAAAATACCGCCAGCCGCAATGCACTGACCCGTTTTGACCTTCTATATTCGTCATCAGATTATGACAGCAAACTGACTAGCGAGAATCAGACCACATTGCTGTTTACTTCAAGCTCGCAAACTTGATTTAAAGAATTGTTACCACCACCCGCGCAATCAATTATTGTTAAATTTTACTGCCTATATATGTATATATTGCGAAAGCTGCAAACAATTAATGTTAGTGACTGCATAGAAATTGTGCAGCCGACATTTCCAGTCACGTACAATGTGTGCAAGACTACTAGATTTGAGAGCCGCATATCTAATTTTGCTTCCAATATATATGCAATGCGGTTTGATCCTCGATAGTCAGTTTGCCGTCGTACTCTGATGATGATCATGGAAGGTCGAAACGCGTCAGTGCATACGACTGGCAGTAGTTTTGCTATGTTGTTCAACGAGTGATTTAGTACAATAGGATTGGTGTTTACTTCAAGCTCGCAAACTTTATTTAAAGAATTGTAACCACAACCCGCGCAATCAATAATTTTTTTATTGTAATGTAGCAAGATGATTTATCTGTTGAAAATGCTGTTACACTCGTGGCCTCGAGCGCTTCTTAAAAAATCATTTACGTATTATAAAATTATATGTTAATATCAATATACGTATATATGTATTTATACATGCATATATATATTTGTCTGTAACTATGCATGCATGTATGTCTGAATGTATGTATGATTCAGATATGTATGTATACTTGCAAATAGTTATTCATGTATGTATATATGAACGTATGTATGTATTTATGTAGACATGTACTTGTGTATTCAAGTATGAATATGTTTATGTAAGAAATTATGTGTTTAGGTTTGTAGGTATTTATGTATGTAGGCTTTTATTTACGTTCGAATGCATGTATTTAGGAACGAATGTATTTATGTGTTTATATGCATTTATAAGCACATGTGTATATATATATATATATATATATATATATATAAATGCGTAGGTATGTAAATACGAATGTATGTATGCATTTATACATTTAAGCATTAATGCTTGTATACATATATGAAAGTCTTTGAGTGTTAATTTATATGTGGATGTTCTGATGGCATATATATATTTTTTTGTACATATATGTACTCCTGATGACGTTTATATATATGCTCCATATATATATATAACAACAACATATATATATGTAAAACATACATAACAAAATTGATCAGTGGGCACACTGCAAAAGGAAATTACATTATATATGATGGCTAAATTCAGAAGCAGTAGACCCAACCGAAATTCCCAAGCAAGCCAAAGTAACCGAACCACACATCAAATTCATACTCGAGGTAGAGAAAGACTCACTCAAGTACAGAATAGTGATTTGACTCTGGAAGTATATAGAAATTATTTTTTCACTTGGCAATATATTCATTGAAACAGCAGCGTGCCCTAATTTCATAAAAGAAACCTAGT